>JAAAKG020178081.1:0-26408 GCA_010014905.2 Druon quercuslanigerum | reverse complement strand
GTATGCAGAAATGGAAATATCTGCAGCTTTGGAGGAGCTAAAGAGGGGTTCAATTATAATAGAATAAAACCTCTTTATATAATCTTGAAACCTCCATGATCAGAGTGTTTAGAGGTGTAAAGGAGGGTCTATATTTCGACTAGGGTGTTGTCTGGAGATGTTTTGCGTATCGTTGAAAATGTGAATCGTTGAATGAACGAGGATTGTTTCTACTCATTTTGAGCAGTTCAAAAAAATTTTCTATAATTTTTCTCTTTACTTGTAGCCGTTTCTAGCAAGCCTTTAGCTAAAAGGCAAAGTCTTCAATTGTCCATCATTGAAAATTTTTAACCCTCTACTTCTCCCACGACTTCGTAACCGTATAGATTCGGTAAAACTTAAAATCTAAACTTTCACTTTGCAGAAAAATTTGTCATTTCCACGTTTGCATGGCGATATATCTCTATTAAAAGAGAACGAGGATTCACTATAAAATTCAATTTGTTTGTTTTCACTGTTAATCACACTATAATACTCGCTGAGGAAGATTTGTGTTTCGATATTTACCGTGACGTTTCCGTTGCACACGTAAATCACTGTGTATTGTTCACATAATATTTCACTAGATTCAATAATTTGTGTATTGTCCTTCATTTCTTTTCATTCATATGTCGTTTTATTGTTCGACTCTTATTCGCACTATCGACGTTGGTTCAGTGGTTTAGCTTTCGGTTGTATTCGTTCAACCATTTATCAAATCGAGCCATACTTTTACCTTCAAGACTCATGTCATTTAACATTTTATCTAGATTCTACATACCTGACGGGACATTTTTCTGGCTAGTCGGTGGTAGTAGGTATACTCGCTGACAACTTTTATCTCCCTTAAAAAACGCATTAATCATTCTCTTTTTATTCTCGTCCATTTTATAGAAGTTCTTTTTTCTTTACTCTGAAGAAGCTTAGACTATTTTAAAATCGCATGCCCCACGTTGGGCGCCAATTGTAACTGCCTTTATTAAAGCTACGTTAACTAAGGTTAGAATATAATTATTTTCTGACGTAAATAATATTTATTATTAGAATAAGGGTACTTCGCATGGAGAAACACTAAGATTCTTTATGTACATACAAATTCTTTTATTCAGAGTAAAACCTATGCTATCTATTTGTACATTATTTTCCTAACTGGCCCTAATCTAGGATGTGCAAGTAATATTTGCAAGATAAGACTTTTATTTAAGAGTGTAAAATAAGGAAAGTAAAACGCAAAACTTTCAAAGAGACAAAAAAATACATAGATCTCAAAAACTGAGAAGAAGGCCGCTGCCTGGAGAAAAAATCTCCTACAATCGTATTATTTTCAAAGAACTAATTAGGATTTTACGAATCGAGGTTATTTTTAAGAAGCCGTATTTCAAAAAGGGATCAAACCAGTTCAATGACCTGAGACACACAGGTGTCAGAATATACCTCAACGTAAGGGTTGTGCGAACACCGCACGTCCCGTAGCACTAATCATCGGTAATAACAGTAAAAAAAAAATATATATATATATATATATATATTGTAACCCTCGACACAATAAAGGGATTAACCCAAAGAGTTTTAGTCTCCTAAATATAATAAAGGTTATAAATTTATAGATCAAAGAATATTTAAAAAAGGTGAATAAACCTAAGACTGAATTGTCGTTAGATTATTCGTTTTATGCGAAAACTAAATTTAAAGACCTTACCTGTTAGAAAAATTAGGTAAAAATCGTCTTGAAATTTCATTGTAGATGAAATATAATTACAAAATCGATAGCATTATACAAAGAATGATTTTTAATAATAATAAATTTTTATAATTATTTAGCGCAGGGTTTTGAAATGATTTGTCTGTAGAGTTAGAGAGTATCTTTTTAATAAATGTATTTTAACAAAGAGCAGAAATCTTATTCTTCCTCCGTGCGAAGTCCCATTTATCACTAAAATTACTCGAATAATCAATAGATTATTCACTAGATAACTGGGCCTAAAAACCGTCAGTTACAATTGGCACCCAACGTGGGGCACGAGAGTTGAAAGAGGAATAAGGTTTCGTCTACAATGGACAAAAACAAAATGATAGAAGACTTCTTTGAAGTAAAAGTTAAAAGAGTATACTTGACACCTCCGACAAGTCAAAAGAATGTACCAAAAGATATGGCATATTTAGATAAATGGTTAAGCGAGCGTCAAAAGAAGAACGCTAAGTAGAATGTAATTGCACAGAGGTATGAACATGAAAAGAAAACAAAAGGTTAGTGCATCTCAAACAGTATTTTTTCAACAATACACGGTTATATACGTAAATGGTGACCAAATAACGATAGCGACCGACACCAACCTTTTTTTTTGTGAAATTACATGATCACAACTGAAAATAGATTAAACGTGACATTCGAAAGTGAATCGCGATTCGCGTTTTTGGGATGATACACGGCGATAAGAACGTGGAAACGAAAAATATTTCTCCGAAGTGAGACATTAAATTGTGAGTTTATGAGAATATACAACATCACGAAAACGTGGAAATAACAATAAAAACTATTAAATAAAATTTCTTTTCGTTCGTGTGTAAATCAAAGTATTTTAAAATGGTGAAAACAACGCAAAGAGTGTCGCGCGCAGGACGTAGAGCCGTGGCAGTGGAAAAAAATAACCCTGACGATCTAGAAGCGACCGTCAGAAACATTTCGATGGAGCATGTTGGCGACAGCCTGCTTTTACCCCAAATGATACCGGAAGCCGGACCAGAACAAATGTGGGCGGCCATGAATAAAAAACTCCAGGAACTAGACCAGAGGACACGAAGAATCTTAGAGGAGGAACGGCAACAAAGTGAACAACGGATGTTGGAGAGAAATCAGGCCTTACAAAATAGAATCGCGGCCTTAGAAAACAGCTTTGCCCGGTCGATAGCGGCGACAGTCAACTGGACACACCAGTGATTGGTGGCTCATCATAAAAGATGACGTCACAAATTTAGAATCATTTATCGCCGAATTTTAACAGAGATACTGGGGAGAACAAACGCAGCATGAAGTTAAAAAGAAATTAGAATTTGGCTTGTACCAACAGCAGCGTGATCGTTCTCACGCAGAATATGCCACAAAATTAGTCGCAAGTGCGAGTGAACTAAACCCGGCCCCGGATCGCATTGAAATAATACGGAAACTGGCGAGGCATTATGGAGATGACTTAAAACACGCGATTATAGGACGAGGGATAAGCAGATGCGAACAGTTAATCGAAAGTAGCAATAATTTAGAGGGGCTGTGCAAGGTAAACCATTTAGAATTCAACTCAGGGGAGTAGGTGTAATCGCGGAATCCCAGAGAAGAATTGGACACAATAATGGAAAAAAGACCAGTTGACATTGAATGGATATAGGGACAAGCAAAAATCAAAGAAAATCCGGACCTGGGAGAGAGTGAGAAAATGCGACTCGGGGAGATACTGTGGCAACACCGTAAAGTCTTTCGTCGAGAACCAGGACTCTTATGGGCCCTGCAAAAATTTCGAACCCATCTACATGGCACGGAAATAGTTAATCGTACAGATCAAATGGCATTAACTTTTTTTAAATCATGCCGATTCGTCAATGCACGTCTCACCAGATGGATTATAGCTAATCAGGACTACAAAATCAAAATAGAGCACCTGCCAGGGAAACAGAACATCATGGCGGACGTATTGAGTAGAATACATAACGAAGAAAGTTACCAGAAAAATTGAGGAGAAACAAGGGTGACAATAAATGCACTCAGCTACGAATGGACACCAGAAATACCAGAGAAAATTCAACAAATATCCTAACAACAAGAAATAGATAAAAATATAGCAAAAATCAAACAAAATTTAAGACAGAATAACACACACAACAGACACAAATTAATAAATGACATTTTATATCACTTCAATGGTAGGAAATACCGTGTTAGCGTATCCAAAGAAGCAGCGAAAATATTATTAAAGGAATGCCATATAGCCTATGGCCACCCAGGAACAGAAAAAACATACAAATTGATAAAAAAAACGTTCTACAGCCCGCGGTTAGCTGAACTCGCGAGGAAGACCATAAACAGATGCGACTCATATCAAAGAAATAAAGTATCAACGCAGGCCTCACAAGCTCTCTTAGAACCAGTATTATCAAAATCACCTTTAGAGCTTATATCCATAGACTTTTTTGGGCCATTACCCAAAACTAAATATGGATATGAACACATATTAGTGATGATAGATACTTTCTCTAAATATACGAAGTTGTATCCAGTAAAGAAAGCAACGAGTCAAGCGGCAATTCAACGATTGGATGTTTTTATAACGAGTGTGGGCCAACCACGTAAAGTATTATCGGATCGAGGCACACAGTTCACGAGTAGAAAATGAAGGCAAGCCTTGGAAGAAAGAGGCGTGCAAATGATCCTTACATCAATTAGGCACCCGCAGGCCAATATGGTTGAAAGGGTCAATTGGGAACTGGCACGACTTTTCCACACGCTCCTCCCCCCGGATAAACACAGCACCTGTTTGGGTCAGATCGAGAACGTGGAGACCATTCTTAATGAGGCGCACCACGACACCACGGATGTGACCCCATACGAGGCCCTGTGGGGGCGTAAACCCAAAAGATGGTGGCTGGACCTACTACCACCAACGCCCGACCTCGCACCTGTCAACCGAGAGACTCAACTAACGCTAATAAGGGACGGAATCCGATCCAAGAGAGAGAGAGAGAGAGAGAGAAGACTGGCACGCCTAAATAAAGATAAAAAAGGCGTGGCATATGAAATCGGTAATGAAGTTCTGGTGAAGGCTTGTAACGTATCAAATTCCACCACTGGAGCAATGGCTAAATTTCTGGCTAAATTTCTGTCCAATATCACGCTAAGGACCTTCGGAAATATAGCCGGGAAAATTGGGAAAGTGGGGATGAGAAGGGCTCGAGAAAAGAGCACTCAGGGCGTAAGGAAAATGGAAAAGCGAGGACAGGTTAGTAACCATCGAAACACGGAAGATGCCAGACCAAGGAGCACAGTACGACATTTTAGACGCTCATTGCCATGTGGCACTCCAGTGCAACATGGATAATGAGGAAGAACAGGATCTCGTTAGAGAAATGAAGGAGATCAAACTAGTGCCAGTGAAACCTGAAAAAGTTGCAGAGGGGCAGAAGAGGGCAAGAAGAGTGGTAAAACTGAGTGTGAGCGAGATTGACCCATTTAAAAAACGTGCGAAAGAAGAGGGACAACTGGTCAAACACCGCCAGACGCGATGATGAAGTGGAAGATGTCGCGACAAATGAGATCTAGGAGGAAAATAATACCCCGAGCATTGAGACTGAGAAATTCAATGAGTTAAGACTCAATGCCAACACTAAGCCCCTGAGAGGGATTTATGAGCCTCGACTCAGCAGGCATGAGGCATTGGTAAATGACATCCTAAATCACCAGTGCTCAAGGCCCAGTAAAAGGAAACAAGACCCTCGGAACGAAGAAGGGCTAAGTGGCGAGAAAGAAAACCTTGACCCAAAAAAGCCGAAGATTAGATTAATTGAAAAAGTCAACATCCTGCAGGAGTCTCAAATACAGAGAATGGAGAGGAAAAGAAGGGAAGCGGAGAAAAGGAAACGAGCAGACGAGAGAAAAAATGAATACGTAGCACCAAATTGGACTTTCAAGGAGACCCAAGAGAACTGGACTCAGTACTGAATTTAGTCTTCATCGCAAGAATGGCCAATTACACCGGAATGGACCAAAGAATATCGGGACCCAGTGCAGAATCCGGAGAGGAACAACCGGTACCACAATGGCGGTTTAGAGTTCTCCGAGAAGACATGTCGAATCGGAAGAGAAGCCCCGTAAGTTTCGAACAGCGTGAATAATAATAAGGAAATCTTAGCTATTCACCAATTTTAGTTTGTAAATACTCGTATACATAGTTAGCCTCTTTTATAAATATCTAGATTGTAGCTGCGTATCAACGGCGAGAAATTGTTTTTTTATTTCACTGTCTATCTCCGTCGAACTCTAAAAGAGGGACAGTTGTAACCCTCGAGTTACCGGACATACCGCGTCGAAGGCACAGGCAAAATGTTGCATCATTCTGGGGCAACATAAGAGCGCAAACTCGCAGCCTCCCACAAAAAACTTCTAGTGGAGATGCGAGACCCTCGGATGGGTCTCGGTGATGGGCCTCGGTGCTCAACTCATACTCTGCGCATAATCGCCTGGTTTCCCGCTCGGTGTATATACTATTTTATCTGCTAGTAGAGGAAAACGAGACAAGACTAATCAAAACTCGCCGAGATGTCGTTAGAAATAAGTGACGCCATGTTGTAAAAAGAGTGAGACATTCTCTCTCCTTCTATAACATGGTGGCGGCGCCGCGTAAAAAAATAAAATAGATGGCGACACATATGCTTCTCTCTCTCTCTCTCTCTCTCCCTCTCGCTGTGAAAGAATGAGAGGATGACAACTATTCAAAAAAGAGGAGCACAATCAAAAAACAGGAACATAATCAGCCGTTTTCCCTCCTGAAAACAGGAGCATAATCATCGAGTTTCCCTCTACTAGCAGATAAACGAGAGTCTCGAAACAGAATCGGCAGTTGGGGGGTTGCGTGGATTACGCGACAGTTCTTCTCTTGAGGACTAGCTATCCTCAAGGAAAGAACTCAGAGACTTCGGCTTAAAATCCTAAGTCTCAAGTATTCGTAAAGACCCTGGAGCGGAAGCACGTATACCATGATCTAAAAATACATGGTCTAGCCGTAAGCTCACCCAATTTCGTCCCCAGCCGCGCTCTAACACCGCCAGCCATTGCGTTACCATAGCAACTGTTAGTGTCTCGGTCTTCACGCAACAGATTTGAAATCATGAGTTATGGCTATATTGTAAATCAGCTCACTTATCCAATATGGCCATCAGTGGTAGAATCGGTAGAATTGCTTCCTACTGGTTAACTTTTTTTTAGTTGCGCGCGGCTAGACCATGTATTTTTAGATCATGACGTATACCATGTGTACCCGGTACCAAGGGCACTCTTTCCAATCTGAAAATCGTGTAATCTTCGCATACGTCCAACTGTCCTCTCGAGGACTTTAACTTGGTTAAAATTTCACACAGAATTTATTTTGATACTTAATCTTTTTGGTCGAACACGACTTATAAAATAAAATCTCGACTCTGTTGGCCTAAGAGAGCCACCCCAAAGAAAATATCATTTTAAAATCTATCTTCTTTTACTTGTCTAACTGAAGGGCGGGACACAGTATATCTGTCAACCCCGGTTGAGGAAGCCAGCACTTAAAAATATAACTTTTCGTTAGGATCTTGGTTTCTTATGGGCAAACGAGAGTATACCTCATCGCCACTGGCTAAGAAAGCGACCAAGTTCTAAAGTAAAGAAAATAATATTTTCTGGAAAACGCGTTTAAGGAAGGCCTTGCAATAAAATTTCATTGAGAGAAAGATTCTCTTAAATACTGGAAATATCCAGATATTTGTCAATCTTTATTTCTGTACTTTCCTTAATCCTATCCCTTGCGACCCAGGTAGTATAGCACCTGCGAAGACCGAGCGTACGCCCCTCAGGCACTTATTATCGCTATACAGTAGCGCAGAGCCTCAACGAGAGCCTTACTCGAGTCTAATTAGCATTTAGGACACAATAAAGGGATTAACCCAAAGAGTTTTAGTCACCTAAATATAATAAAGGTTATAAATTTATAGATTAAAGAATATTTGAAAAAGGTGAATGAACCTTAGACTGAATTGTCGTTAGATTATTCGTTTCATACCTATTAGAAAAATTAGGTAAAAATCGTCTTAAAATTTAATTGTAGATGAAATATAACTACAAGATCAATAGCATTATACAAAGAATGATTTTAAATAATAAAAAATTTTTATAATTATTTAGCGCAGGGTTTCGAAATGATTTGTCTGTAGAGTTATTACTAAAATCACTCAAATAATCAATAGATTATTCACTAGATAACTGCGGCTAAAAATCGCCAGTTACAATATATATTATTCTTTAGAAAGTTATATCTCTTATACTACACTCAAGAAAGAATTGCAATTTTTGTAAAATTGTTGTCTTATATTCTTCTATACATTTGTACTTTTCAACCAAAATTGTAAGAACCGTTTAGATTCTACAATTAAAAGTGTATAAATTTAATTAGTTTTCTATATGGCACCCATGTAAAAGGTACTGTTTTCAGTAGATAATATCCACCTTCACAGACTCAACATTAGGATAAAAACTGCAAGGTCATTGAATACTAATCATCTTTATGTATTGGAAAAATTTAAGAAACTTCCTAAAAAAAGTGAAATCTCACGTGAATTACCTTAATGGTAGAATAATACAAAAATTTAATTTCACACGCAACGACTTTCTAAATCAAAAATCTAACTTAGCTGGAAATCTCATTGTTCAATATTCAAAAACTTGTTATCCATGAGCTTTCAATAATTTCTAACCTTGCAGAGTCATACATTTATGTTCTGTTTTTACAGAACTAAGTTCAGCATGGGCAGTGGATCCAGCTCCAGATATAAACGCAGTATACCAGAATACGTTGCTTCAAGAAAACAATTTCTACAACAACATTAACAACATGGTCTTGAACTTCGTCGAGCCATTTTAATGAAACCAGAGTTCCACGAGGTGCTTGAACAAGAACTACAAAAAAGGGGTCATGAGCAACCATCTGGTAGAGGATTGCCAAATTAAAATGTAAAATCACCTAGTAATGAAAAACAACATGTATTTCACCGAAATTATAACGGAAAAATCCCTTACAATAAACAAAAAATTATTCAAAGTATGCGCCGCGCTTCAAGAAAGCGTTCCATAGCCCCTTTTATATACTTTCCCTATTTCTCCAACGCTCACTTCACTCCCCCCCCCCTTATTCTTTCTCGGCCACTACCCTCATTTCTAGTCATTCCCTTTACTTTTCTTCACTCACACTCACTTCCATTACTTCCCCTCAATACTTTCCACTCAATTCTACTTCCCCTGTCCTCACACCCCTTAGTCCACACCACTCGCTATCAATCACTCCCACTATTTCACATTCCGTAAGTTACCCCTCTCCTCACTAGTCCTACATCCCCATCCCTAACATTCGCATCCCTCATTTCTCCCTACTTCCACTACGCCCCAGAGTGGGGTAAAGTGAAAAATCGATCTGAAAGTTGACAGTTTTTATTTAAAATTTAGATTATAGATTACCATGAGCGCTTAGGTATTGAATTTTGCGTGCTACACATTTTTTTAAATACACTTTTTCATACTGATTCCAAATTCGGCCTTAAAATTACTCTAGGTCTGAATTATTCCTACGCAATGAAATTTAACTATTCATACTATTTAAAGGTTTTCGGGGTCGCTCATTTCGAATCTAAAGTTAAAATTAAAAATGGCAAATCAAATGTGGCAGAAATAATCCTAAAATAAACCCGATATAATGATATGACTAATAATTACTACTTTAGAGTTTTTGGCGTCGCGGATTTTGAATCCAAAGTCAAAATGTCAAAATTTCAAATGGTGAATCCAAGGTGGCGAAATGTAGATACAGAAAATATAATAAGATTTTATAATTTCTGATCTCTATTTAGAAATTTGAACTTCAAATCGAAGTTATCGACTCGAAACAACCTCGAGTAGCAATTATTAGTCATATGGGGTTTATTTTAGGATTTTTGTCAGCCATATTGGATTTGCCATTTTTAAGTTTGACATTTCGACTTCAGATTCGAAATCAACGACCTATAAAAAATTTAAATGCGATGAATGTTTACATTTCATTGCGTATAAATAATTCAGACCTTAAAGGTTTCGAATAGCATTTTCAATCGCCTTTTCATCTAAATGAAGTCCTAGAGTAAATTTAAGACTGTATTTGGAATCGACATGAAAAAGTGTATTTAAAAAAATGTGTAGCACGCAAAATTTAATACCCAAGCACTCATGGTAATCGATAATCTAAATTTTAACTAAAAACTTTCAAGTTTGAGATCGATTTTTCAGGATAAAAATGTTTTTTCCCATTCTCTCGTTTTTTCCTATATTCTGCAGGTATCAATCCAAAACATCCAACGGGATTTATGCCGCTATGTTATTTCTGTCGAAAGATAATGAATTTTTGCATTAAAAAAGTCACTTTCCCCACTGTGCGCCCCTACTCCTCACTGCCTCTTTAAAAAAATTAATACAAACTCTGTGAAAGTAAAAATCTCTTTCATTTTAAATATAAATATAATAATGACATGACAGTATGTTTTAAAAGCGCTAATTATCACTTAACTAGTTTTAAAATATCTCTTCAGAGAGCGCTCACACATTACATAACATTATTTTCTACCTTTCTACCCCCCCACCCCCCCACCCCTCCATGTAAAAGACTGTAACATTTCTGCACATTTTCTGCTGCATAAAAAGTAAATTAAACAATATTTTGATATAACAATAAATGCTTTTTAAATATTTATTTAGTCACACCAATATTAATATTCTTATCATATCGGTTTTAAGTTAATAAAAATATAAATTTTACAAGATTCTTGAGAAAATTATAAAAGCTTTTTGAATATTTTAGACATGTTAAAACAGAATCGAGAAGAGTAGGAAAAAAATATTTTACACAATTTTACAATATGTTAGGAAAATTTTGAGCCTTTTAAAATATATTTAGAGGATTAAAAAAATATTTTATACATTTTCGAAAATGTCTCCAAATGTTAAAATACTTTAAATCTATTGAAAATCTTTAAAATTCCTCAAAAAGTTGTTTAGCAGGCTTAAAAACTTCCAAACTTTCCTATTTATTTTATGAAAATTTGTTTGTTTTTTTCACTTGTAACATTTTAAAATTCTTTTATAAGCTTCTAAAACTTTTTGTTTCAAATCTTTTAAAAAAGGTATGCATTTTTTTTAAACCTTTTACAGTTTGAAATTATTGTTTAATCTCTTTAAATCTTCTACATATTTCTTGAATTTACTCGATTCCTTTTGTTGATTTTTTTAATCTTACTGAATTGAAAAATTTTGATTTAAAATCTTCTAATCTTTTTCGAAATTTAAAGAAATATTTTTAAATATTTTAAAATCTTTTGCAGTTTCTCCTAAAGTTCATTTTTAAAAACAAAAAATCACTAAAAAATTTCTTTTTAATCTTAATAATATTCTTTTTTTAATCCTGTAAAACTTTTTAAACCTTATAATATCCAAAAAGATGAATGTTCAACTAAGAATATTAATTTTTCATCTAGAAATATGATTTTTCAACAAAATACATTAATTTTCTATACAAAAGTTAAATTTTCAACAAAAAATACATATTCTACCTAATAGTATAATTATTGAACAAATATTAACATTTTATAACAAAAAATAATTTTAAATTCACAAATATAAGTTTTGAAGAAAAACTTAGAATTTCGTCCAACTAATTTAATTTTCTACTAAATTATTGAACTTTCAATCTAAAGATAATTTTAAACCTAATACAGAAATTTTGAACTAAAAAATATCAGTTTTCAATTTAAAATATAATTTTGAAACTAAAAATGGAAGAGTCACATTTTCAGTTACAAAAAATAATACTGAACAAAAAATACGAGTTTTAAACAAAATGAATTAAATTTTCTATTTAAAAGATGAATTTGCAACATTATTCACGATGAAATTTCAATTATAAATAACAATTTTCAAACAAAAATAGAATGCTTAAATTGTTAGTTAAAAAAGATGATTTTTGAACCAAAACAGATTATTTTTTTCTAATAAGATTACATTTAAACACAACAAGAAGACGGAGATGTGCAATGAATGCTTTTTAAAATTTTTTACTAATCACACAAATATTGAAGTTATTATCAGATTAGTTTTAAACTTATATAAATATAAATTTTATAAGATGCTTGAGAAAATTAGAAAAGATTTTTGAATATTTCAGATAAGTTAAAAAAAGAATTTAGAAGATTAAGAAAAAAATTTCCAAATCCTTTGAAATAATTTGAAAACTTTTCAAAAATTCTCTTAAAATTAATGTTCCTAAATAAAAAAATCATTTAAACTTTTTCTTGGAACCTATAAAACTTTTTCATTTTCTTAAAACCTTACAAAATTACTTAAATACCTTATCATTTTTTTTAATATTTTCAAAACATCTAAGCATCTCTTAAACTTTCAAATGTGTTCTTAAACCATGTATTATGATAAAATTTCGATTTAAAATGTTTTTTTAACATTTTAGGAAATAATTAGGAACATTTTGTAATCTTTTTCAATTTTCTCTTATAATTCATTTTAAAAAATCATTTTAAATTTTATAATGAGTCTTAAGATTATTTTATTAATTCTCTTGACGCCCTGAAATATTGAGTTTACCAACACTTTTTTTTAATCCTGCAAAATTGAAAGAATTGCCTTGGTCTTCCATATTTTTTTCGCACACATTCTGAAATCTTCAAAACTTATAATCATTCTTCTAAAATTAAATCTAAACCACTTATAATTTGCTAAGAAATCTTTTTAAAAAATGTAATCTCAAAATCTTTCAAAATGATTAAAAAGCAAAATTATTAATATGTTAAAATAGAAATTATAGTGAGGTAGTAAAATGCTAAGATCATAATTATTTTCCAATTTTAGACGATCATTAAAAATTTGAATGTTCTCTTCTATTAACAATGTTTAGAAATATTAAGAAATAAATTTGATAATAAAATAATATTATATATTTGAAATTTAATTTTTTTTAAATTTATAATACAAAAAATTCATAAATCTTTATTAGTAGATAACAAAATTTTCTAAAATATTTATAAATTTCATCATAAAAAAAAAATTTAAGTCAATTTAACTAAAAAATAATAATTTTATTTATATCTAGATCTAGAAGAAAATAATGAAATCAAAAAGTGTGCAACAGAACTTCAAATTTGATTTAAAATGTTATTCATCAGTCAATCAATTTTTAAAATTCCTAATGCGAACTGAACTAATAGAACCCGATGAGAAACTCTAAGCTATTTTCATTTGAAAAATCATTCTTTTATCTGAAAAGCCGACTATTAATTTTTTAAAATGAATTCTTGCTTATAAATGCAACTTTTTTGTTTTAAAAATTCGTCTTTTTGGTTCGAAAAATTCAACACTTTGATTTTAATTTTGTTTTTTTCTGAAATAATTTTTTTTTTAATTAAAATTCAACTGTTCTTTTAAATATTCATCTTTGTGGTTTAAAAATTCATCTCTTTTGATACAGATAGCAGGTTTATTTACTTAAAAAGGCAACTGCCTTAAAAAATCAATCAGTTCCGGTTGAAAATTAACTCTTTTGTTGCAAACTGAACCTTTTTGTAAAATCACGCATTTTCGACTCAAAATTTCAACAATTCGGTAGATAATTTAACGATTTAATTGTATTGTTATCCATGTTATTGTACCAAATTCGCCTTTTATTCACGAAACCCCATTTTTTTAGTTAAAAATGCAACTTTTTGGTTGAAATTAATCTGTTTTACTAGACAATTCGAGGATTTTCTTCAAAAATCGTTGCTGTTGGTTAAATCCAACTGTTTTTTATTTCAGATTTAATTTTTCTTATGTTGGAATATCAACTATTAAATTTTTGGTTGAATATTCAACTAATGATTAAAAAATTAAAATACTTTCCTTAAAGTTACCTTTTTTTATAAAGGTTCATAATTAGAGTTGAAATTTTTAAAAATTAAAAACTCATGTTTTTAACTAAAAATTTAACAACATATTTTGTTGGAAACTTAACCGAACCGTTTCAAAACCTCTTTTTTGGTCCTGATTTAACTTTTTTGTACAAATTCATATTCTCAGATTAAAAATTCTAATTTTTTGCAAAGAATTCGTCTTCTTGGATTGAAAATTCAACAATTTGGTAGAAAAATCATCCGTTTTCTAGCAAAATTGTTTTTTTTTAAGAATTAGTTTTTTTAACTAAAAATGTAACTATTCCATTTTTGATTTGAAACTTTTTTTATTCAGTTGAAAATTCAATTATCAGGTCGAAAATTCGTATATTTTTCTAAAAATTCGTCTTTTGGTAGATAATTAAAAAAAAAGTTTTTTAAAAATAAACTTTCAACCATAACATAATAATTATAATTAATCTTTTTCGTTGAAAGTTCATCTATTTTAGTGAAAAGTAACTTCCGTGTTAAAAACTCATCACTAGCAGTTTAGAAGTCAAATCTTTTTTAAAACGATTAAACTTCTACCTTAAAAATCAAATTCTTTTGTTAAAAATTGTTTTTTTTTTCAGCAGAAAACTAATCTTCTCTATTCAAAATTTTTCCACTTGGTTGAGGATTCAACTATTTTGTCTACTCCATTCTTGATTGAAAACTCATTTTCCTCAGTTAAACATTCAACTGCGTGACTGCAAATTCATGCATTTTGTTAAAAATTCATCTTTTTCAGAAAATTAATATTCTGAGTTGGAAAGTTCATCTTTGTAGGTTAAAAATTCCGCTATTTGTTTCAAAATTCAACTATGTTGTTAAAAATTTAATTAATTGTGCAAAAATCAACCACTTTGTTAAGAACATGTTCTTTAGTTGAAATATCAACTGTTCTATCGGTAAGCTGTCATTTTGAATGGAAAACTACATTTTTTATGGCGGAAAAATAATCTTTATCAAATAAAAATTCCCGTCTTTTGGTGAAAATTCAACGGTCCTGTAGAATATATTATTTTTTTAAATACATTTTTCTAACTAATAAAATGTAACATCAACTTTTTGATTGAATTTTAACTTCAACCACTTTTTGATTTAAACTTGATAATTGTAATTAAGAATTGATCTATTGTAGTTGAAAAATAAACTATTTTATTGAAAATGTATGTATTTTGATGAGCATTCGTCTTTTTTGGTAAAAAATTCTTTTTGGTTGAAAATTTATCTTTTTGTTTAAAATGCATTTTTTTTAACTCGTTTGTTTTGGCTGATAATTAACGTTCTGTTGAAAAATGAAATACTCGGATTAAAAATTCAAGTGTGTTATGGAAAAATTCGTCTTTTTGGCTTTAGAATTCAACAACTTGGTACGAAGGTCAACTATTTGGTACACAATTAAACTTTTTTTCAGAAAATTAATTTTTTATTGAAAATTAAAGCTCTTAAATAACAATTGAACCACTCTGTTTTTAGTAAAAATTGATGTTTTTAAAGTTTATAAAATGAACTTATTAGTCAGAAAATGTTAGAAACGAAAAAAAATACTAACTACTGTTACTTAAGTAACTACTTTTTGGTAGAAAACTAATCTGCTGGGTAGGAAATTGATCATTTTTGGTTTAAAATTCAATGGTTTTGTTGAAAAATAATCTGCTTTGGCTGAAAATTATATTTTTATTGAAATTTCCTATTCTAGGGTTAAAAATTCAACTGCTTTTTGGATAACTTGTCTTTTATTTATTCGAGTTTAATTTTTTGAATTAAAAACGTTTTTATTTTAACTTAATATTTTTTATTGAAAATTAATCTTTTCTAGTTGAAACTTCCAATATTGCATTGAAAATTTATGAATTTTCTTGAAAATTCGTCTTTTTGATAAAAAATTATTCTACCTTGTTGAAAATTGATTATTTTTTGGTTTAAAATGCAATTGTTTTATTGAGAATTATTTTGTTTTTGCTGAAAATTATATTTTTTATTGAAATTTCATATTTTCGGAATAAAAATTCAATTGCTTTCTGAATCATTTGTCTTTTGTTTGTTCGAATTTAATTTCCCTCACTGAAAATGTAACTATTCCGTTTTTGATTTTAACTTAATATTTTTAATTGAAAATTAATCTTTCCTAGTTTAAAATTCCAATATTTCATTGAAAATTTATGCATTTTCTTGGAAATTCGTCTTTTTGATAAAAAAATTATTCTTCTTTGTTAAAAATTGATCATTTTTGGTTTAAAATACAATGGTTTTATTGAAAATTAATCTGTTTTTGCTGAAAATGAACTTATTTTTGTAGAAAAATTCATATTCTCGGGTTAAAAAATCAACTGCTTTCTGGATAACTTGTCTTTTATTTGTTCGAATTTAATTTTTCTAACTGAAAATATAACTATTCCGTTTTTGATTCTAACTTAATATTTTTAATCAAAAATTAATCTTTTCTAGTTGAAAATTCCGATACTTCATTTAAAATTTATATATTTTCTTGGAAATTCGTCTTTCTGATCAAAATTTATTCTTCTTTATTAAAAATTGATCATTTTTGTTTTAAAATGCAATTGTTTTATTGAGAATTATTCTGTTTTGGCTAAAAATGAACTTATTTTTGTTGAAAAATTCATATTCTCGGGTTAAAAGCTTCGACTGTTTTGTGAAAAATTCCTTTTTTCGACTTAAAAATTTACTAATTTGGTACAAAATGAAATTTTTTTCCAGAGACTTCTTTTTTTTAACTGAAATTTAACACTCTTAAATGAAAATGTAACTGCTCTGTTCTTGTTTAAAAATTTATGTTTTAGTTTAGAAAATTAACTATTTGGGTTGAGAATTTTTCTAAACGAAAAAATAATAACTACAAATTAATCAAATTAAATTTGGGCCTTTATTATTCAAACTATTTAGTTGAAAAAGCGTCCCTTTAGTAGGAAAATCAATTTCTTGGTAGAAAATTTTAATGTATGGTTAAAAAATGATGTATTTTGTTAAAATTTCAACTTTTCGGGCAGAAAATTAATATTCTTAGTAGAAAATTCAACTATTTGATTAAAAATGTATATATGTTTTTAAGAATTCGTTTTCTTTGGTAGAAAATAATTTTTCTGCATTACAAATTCATATTTTTTGTCGAAAATTTTGAAAATTGTACTACTTTGTTTATTCAAAAGTTAAATTAAGATTCTCAAAGAAAATTTTCTTCCAGATTACTTTTTTTTTATAAAAAAAGCCTCTAAAAACATAAAAACAAACTAGGAAATTGGATCATATAAGATAGAAGAAGAAAAATTTTTTTTTTAATATCCACATAGAGATCTGGCAAAGATTTCACTGCCTTTCAAACTTAATAAAAACTCACAATTATTGTGAAAAATGTACTTTTAGCAGCTTTAGAAAACTGTAAAACGTCCCGTCGGAAACTTTAGACTCTTGATTCGCTCTTACGGTTGTATAATTTCAATGCAATTCACAAATTTTATCCCAAAAAGCATACAAAAGATCATGTATATTGAACTAAATTCAAAAAATATTTCAAATGTATTTAAAACAAAATTTTCAGGTAAAAGGGAAAATTTGCACATATTTTCTAAAATGATAACATTTTCAGATAAGCTGATTCTATTTTAAAACATACACTAATGTTCTCTTCCAAAAATTCTTAAAAATGTGTAAAAAAAATTGTTTGTGTAAAGCTCAAGTGGAACAAAATTGGCCCCAAATTGTTTTTTTTTTCTAATAGAAATATTTAAATTGATTTCGAAATTCCTGAAAACATCATTTTGTTCTTAAAAACTCACCTAAGTTTCATATCCAAATTATCTTGATAATCCTTTAAGAAATTGAACTTTACACACTTTCACTTTATCTTTTACGTAATTTGCCTTCGGATTTTTCAATAAAAAATTCTATTCAATATGAAAAATCAAATATACACAAATCTGAAGTATTCCATCAAATAAAAAGATAAATTCAACTTCGATTTTAGACTGCAACATTGATATTTGTTACTAGATATTTTAATTTTTCTTGAAAAATATATCCACGATTCTAAAATTGATAAATTCAATTATTAATTAAATAAATGAAGAAATAAACTTGAAAGAACCTATCGAAATCTTTAATTAAAGAACCCGCTCAAATAATATTTCAACAAAAAATTGAAATAAGAATAAGAATCCTGAATGAATGGCTTTTAAAACAACAACCCTTTGAAAATAATTCTTCAAAATAATTAAAAAGCTGACACAAGAAATTTAAACTTTAGGATACTTCACCCTCGAAGGACTTTTCAAGACTGTGTCTACTCTTCGTCTTGCAGCCACCCAGATGCAAAGTGGAAGGGAACAGAA
Source organism: Druon quercuslanigerum (assembly GCA_010014905.2). Classification (NCBI taxonomy): domain Eukaryota; kingdom Metazoa; phylum Arthropoda; class Insecta; order Hymenoptera; family Cynipidae; genus Druon; species Druon quercuslanigerum. The sequence continues at coordinate 8,316 of JAAAKG020178081.1, read as the reverse complement.
GCTCCACCCCTTCGAAAGAGAAATATAAAATAGGGGATGTAAAGGGTGAATTCTCTTTTTTTATCTACAACCCACACCCTCTCTCGATAGAAAATTTATTGACAATCCTAATATAACCCTTAAAAATTTCCAAGCCCCAAAATACTGCAGCAAAGAGCAACTGAACCTTGGACACCAAATTTGACTAGAATTTATTGAGAAAACTGTTTTCAAAAATGTATTTCTCATCATAACAAAATAAAGAAAAGAAAAAAACGAATTAGACTAGCTGACAATTATTTTCAGGGTCTTTTTTTCGTGTGAAGGATAGACGAAAGTGTGATGCAACCCCCTGTAAAGGGGTGAAATAAAAAAGGGGTATTTGAGAAAAAGGGGACCTTAGGATGTATTTTTTGTGGAAGGGTAGCTTCTCCAGGGAAGGATTCTAGCCCCTGATTCATTTTTTTTATATTCAGGGTGGCCGTTTACATCGAGAAAAAAATTCCCAGTCATTTCACGGTTCAAACAGATTTTTTACGGTCATTGAAGTTAAAAAATTCGAAATCCTAAACAAAATTCTAATTCAGAAACTTTGTAGTCAAACGCTGAATAATTTATACGCAAAATATGAGAGTAATTAATTCTTTTAAGTAAAAATTTGTTAATTGAATGCCGATAAACTGCAAAAAAATTTAATTTGAGAGAAATCCATGCTCATGCAGGAGTAAAAACATTCTTCTTTTTATTCGTTTCAAATTAATAATTATTCAATCGTTATTCATATATCAAAATTTAATACTTAAAATTACGTATTAAAAATTCATTATTGGGACAATTACAACTATAACTCCCAAAGTGTAAACTGAGCGAAAGAAACTGAAAGATGCAGAAAAATAAATTTTCTGACACTAATATAAAATTGTTGTCACAAAAAAATTTCCGAATCAAAACAACTAAAAAATGGTTTTAATGACAGATAAATAATAAAATTTTAAAAAAATTTTATTTTACTATGATCGAAAGTTTTATCCATTATTTTATGATATCGGGAATTTGAGTTCAGGAAATCTCTATTAAGGGGAATTTTCAAATTCAGTAAAATGATAAACGGTCGGGACGAAGTAAAAATACCGAAAAATAAAAATTTTCAATGTATCAAATTCACGAAGGGTTTACAATATTAACGAATTTGAAAATTTCAGCAAAATAAAATTCAAGACGAAAATTGCAGAATGATAAAATATTTGACACTGTCAAATTCCAGACATTAGAAAATTAAAAATACAATAGTGAAATATTTTGATCAAAGAAATTTTTTTAATCTTAAAAGTATTCAAAAAATTTATTGTTGAATTTTAAAATACAATTTTTTTTAACGCCTCAATAGAAGTTTTTTTTAATGGGCATATTAGTTGTTTTTTTAATTATTGCTCTTGTAATAAAAATCTTGTTTTCGTATTTTTCCTTTGCATTAAGAAATATTTTTTTCAATTATTATTTCAAATTCCATCAATAATTAAAAAAAATACATTGACGTGCAAATTTTTGTATCAAAGTGTTTCATCATTTTATTCTTGCCGAATGAATATGATTTATTCAAAAAGAAATGTTTAAATTCGATAATTGTCGGCATTTTTCTGTCAGAAATTTTATTCTCCGGGAATTTTCAAGTTCGGCAATATCATAGGTTGTCGGACATTTTATTATTTGGTAATTTACGAACTTGCTAATATTCTAAAGAAATCGGGAATTTTATTATTTGAGAATTTTCCTATTAAGTATTTTTATATTTCGGCAATTTTATAATTTTGAGAATTTTTGGAACTACTAAAAAATCCCCAAAAATAAAATCCCCGACACTAAAATTCCCAAATAAGAAAAACCCCGACAAAGTAAAATTTCTAAATGATAAAATTAACAAATAATAAAATTCCCGAACAGTTTATTATTTTACCGAATTGGAAAATTCCTGGCAGAAAATTCCCGAATTTAAACAATGAAATGTTTTGTATTTATAAGAATAATTAAACTATTAAAATCAAAATTGTTGTATTTATTAAACAAATCTCTTACTTGTTATATCTGGGAGTTTTCTAATTCGAATATTTTACCATCCAGGAATTTTCCAATTCGGTAATTTTATTTTTCGGTAGTTTTAGAATTCAACAGTGTCGTTAATTTTATTTTTCGGGATTTTTCAGTCATCCCGAATTTTCTATTTCAAATATTTTTTTCGGGAGTTTTACAGTGTAGGGATATTTATTTTTCGGGATTTTGAGCCGTACAAAACTGTCGAAAATTTTACTATGAGAGTATTTTATAATTAAGAGAATTTTCTCTTTCAAGTATTTTGTTTTTCAATAATTGTGTTCTAACATTGTTTAGAACCGTGTATAATTTTGGGCCTAACTCCTTACAGTATATCCAAACTTTATAGCGATTATTTAGATATTTTCTATTAATTAAATCGTTATTTTGAGGATTTCAGTAGCCCTTGAAAATTTATCTCTTGGAAATTTAATCTTTTTCGTTTAAAAATTAAACTCTGGGATAGAAAATTAATCTGCTTTAGACAAAAATTGAAATACTTGGTTAAAAGTTACAGTACTTTGTTAATAATTATTGTGTTTATAAGTCGCATTTCCTTTTGGTTTAAAATTATTTTGTTTAGTTTGAGAATTCAACTATTTTTTTCAAGTTCATTCCTTTCTTTTTAATTTTACTGTTTTGATTTAAAATTAAAAAAATGTTTTGGTTCAACTTTTAATACTAGGACCACAGTTTAATTTTTAAAATCATAAAACTAATAAACTTTTTCTTATAATAACTTTAATTTCCATTATATCAAGTGATATGGAATTCGTGATATTTCAAGCCATTCGATAGATTTTTTTGGCAATATTGTCATTCACCGTACTTTTGAACTAAATTTTATGTTATATACTACTGCATATGCGTATATTTTAAATGTAAAACCCCACAAGGACATACATGAATTGAATTTGATAGATTTTTCTTCTAAAAATGTGTAAAATTCCCGGTCAAAAAATAATTTCACAGTCATTTTCCGTTTTCCCGGTCCAGGGGCCATCCCGATATTGGCAATGAAACTAAAATAGCAAATCCAAGAAAGCTTGTGAGCAAATCAAAAACACAAAAGAGAACCAAGACTTTCAATTATTTCTTCCCAGAAAACTCTTCAAAATTTTTCAAGCATCCTTTCTACTAATTTTAGGAAATTTTATTTTTCGTAGCAGGATCTTGTATCCAGAAAAACCGTTTATAAAATAATCGGGATTGGTAGAAGAAAATTAAAATCGTCTGCATAGAGTGGAGAAGACTAAAGCCAAAAATGAATTCGCGTTAGGAATCCTTCCGCGAATCTATACAATTTTACAAACTTCAGGTTGTTTTTTTTTCTTTAATCAAATTGAGAAATTAGCTAACACCACTTTTAAAAAACCGATACGATTTTCATATGCAGACCTAGAAAAAAAATGCGAGGCAAAGCCAGCGAAGGTCTTCGGTGAACTGAACCACCCTTTCGATGAAGACTGGTGAACGTATGTAGACTCCCAAAGCATCCTGGCCAATGGGACATCAGCATCCGCCAATCCCAGAGAGGACCTGCTCTGTAGGGGTGGTAGAAAAAGACGATAAATTTTAAAGCTCCATCTCCGTTGGCTCTGAGTGGATTTTGATCCCCTTCTCTATATTCTAAACTCAACAACAAAAGGGGTACTTCCATCAAATTTAACTTCCATCGAGGTCAGATAATTGCCAGGAACTGAAACTCAAAACCAAAACTTTCTCGATCATGTAGTTTTTTTAAAGCCTTAAAAATGTATTAGCCGTTCCAAAAAATTTGAAAATATTTCGGTCCACGTGCGCTTGTAGATTTCCGCTGATTAACAAATTTTTATCGTTAAGATTTTAAGAAATTTTTTGAAAGTTCGTAACTCAAATTGCATTTTCTTTCATTCGTTTTATATAAAAGCAACTGAAGATATGAGAATAACAACTAGAAAAGGACGTAAATCAAATTTTACAGCAGACGAAAAAAATGTCTATGACAAAATTATTTCCATATTATCTAACTTTTTTGTTCTCAAAATTATACAAGCATGGAGACATTATTTGCAATATTACAGGGAGGTGAATTTTTTTTTTAATTTGTCTGTTTTAGAGTGAAACCCCCAAATAGTCCTTATCCAGTTTTGATTTTCATAATTATAAAATTCATTTTTTCGAATAATATTTTTCATTAATATTGAATCCGAAAAAGCATATTTCTTAATTAAGAGTCACGACAAATTTCTAAGATTTTCAGGTACTATACATTATCTTTTTTGACTTCGAAGATAAAATTCTTTGAATATTCTCAATAACCTAGTGGAAAAATTGGTAAATAAATAGGGCAAAATCACCAACTGTATTTCTATCCAAATTATTTAAAAAGACATAAATTAAATAAACCAAACTAAGGTAGTTGCGCCGGAAATCAGGTCTCTGAAACAAATATTTTCTATGATTTTAAGCATTTAAATGATATCTTAAGTAGTTTCTTATGAAAAAAATGACATTTTATGAAAAAAGTTTAAAACATAAGAAAAATAACTACTTGAACAATAATTTTTTTTAACAGAATCTTCTTTTGCTGTCAATTCTTACCAATTAAATAAAATCGTCAAATTTTAATCAATCATTCAATCTGCTTTTAAAACTTGAAACAATAACCGTGTAGAGAAAGATTTCACTGAAAAAATAAACTTATTTGATAAAATTTAACTATTTTTCAAAAATTAGTGAGAAAAAATTCAATTGCAAAAGAATGGTTAAAATAAATTTTGTATGTAACTAAAATTTCCACATTAAAAATATTTTTCATTTAAAATTAGATCATAATATCAGTATGTTTAAGGTGAACAGATGGCTTGATCGGTAAATCAGGACATTATCCCACCCCTCACCCCCTTCGACATCTAATTCCCCCACCCAATAATAGAACTTAACTTAACGCGCGCTATTAAAAAAAATAGGGTTGCTAAAAAAGACCAATCCCTGGCCATTTTTCTTTTCCCTGACGGTTACAAATTTATATTTCAGGTTCCACTTTTGACCAAATAAATTAAAGTTCAACCACATATTTATATTTACAGTAAAAAATTAATTTTTATACACGAAAAAAATAATTTTCAGCAAAATGGCTAAATATTCAACAAAAGAAATGAATCATCAACAAATAAGAATTTTTCATTTCATTCAAAACATGAATTTTCAATAACATATATGAATTTTTAATTTAAGAAAAAGTTTTTGGATAAAATTGGAAAAATTATATTTCAAGTTAAGAAAATTATTTTTTAACAAAAAAAAAAAAAACTTTATACCAAATAGTTGAATTTTCAACGAAAAAGACGAATTTTCAACCATAAAGATAATTCTCCACTAAAGAAAACGAATTCTCAACAAAACACGTAAATTTTCAAAATTATTTTGTTTTTTAACTGAAAATATATCTCACATTTTCAGTTAAAAAATTAATTTTAAATGAAAAAAATGTCAAAAAAATAGTCGCATTTTTAAACAAAGAAATTAATTTTCTACAAAATAAAAAAAAATGTTGACTAAAAAAGATAGATCTTTAACCAAAAATTAAATAGATCAGTTTTGAGTTGAAAAAAACAATTATTTTTAACTAAACGAAAATCAACAAAATAGTTGAATTAGCGAACAAAAAGATGAATTTTCAACCATAAAGATTACTTTCTACCCAGAAAAATGAATTTTCAAAAAAAAAATAAATAAATTTCCAACAAAAAGATAAATTTTCAACAAAAAATTGAAAAGTTATATTTTCAGCCAAGAAAATTAATTTTCAAGAAAAAACGAAGAATGAAAAGAAAATGAATAGGTTGATTCTTCAACCAAAAAAATGAATTTTTTGACAAAATAATCTCCGTTTCTACTGAATCATTGAATTTTTAAAGAAAAATGTAATAGTTGATATTTCAACCACAAAATAATTTAATTTGAAACCAGACAGTGGAATTTAACCAGGGAGAGGCAATTTTTCAACATAATAGTTAAAAATACTTGATAAAAAAAATTAGTTTTTAATAAAGCAGTGGAAATTTTAGCCGAAAAAGATTATATTTCTACGAGAATGAATGAGTTTTTAAATCATAAATAAAAATATCAAAATAATAGCATTTTCATGCCAAAAGAGAATTTTTTACAAAAACGTTAAATTTTCAAACCGAAAATATAAATTTTCAACAAAAAAGTTTATATTCGACCAAATAGAAACTTTAAACATTAAAAGTAATTTTTTCTAGAAATATTTTATTATGGTGTTTTCAAATTTTTAATAAATGTGTCATACATATTTAAAAAACAATTAATTGCTTAAATTCAGAAAATTTATATTTGGGGAATTTTCAAGTTCGGATATTTTATAATTCATCAATTTTTTCTCCGGAATCTAATTACCAGAGAAGTTTATTTTTCGGAGAAATTATTGTTCGAGAATTTTACAATTCAGGAATTTTAGTGTGGGAAATTTTAATGTTCGGAATCTTTTGTCATTCCACTGAACCCTCCGAAATTGTTAACAGAATCCGCCCATTAAAAACCACCAATTTAATTTTTCGGTTATAAAAAAACAGTAAATAGAAAAAAAATAGAATAATGTTTAAAAAAATCAGGACATCTGGTCACCCAAAGTATTATTATTATATAGATTTTATTTTAGAAAAACTATTTTTTTAGATCTGTTTTTTGTCACAACTACCTTTAGAAAAAGGGGAAAAAGTTACGCTTCAAGTAAAGGACAAATATTTTTATTAAATTTATACATGCATATTCTATTAAAGTAATTATATTATAATCGAAAATATATCTTAATCAGATTTAAAGCGTGAATACCGAAATATAAGAAAGTCTTTGATATTTTAGATGAAAATCGTTACAATCGAAAACGTATCAATGGCAGTAAAATAAATATAAAAAAAATCGAAATATAGAACAGATGGGGGCATCGAACCAGTCAATACTAACCCTCGACAAAGCCGAGTGGAACCCTTTTTTAGCAGCTACCCCTTTTTATGAAGCAAAGGGGTGAGTTGTGCCCTTTCAAAACTTACAGAAGGGTGCAGATTTTTTAAGAAAGGGCCACTAATGTTGCGCTTACAAACGGTCCACACAATTGATGTATTTTTTCTTCTGACATTATCGGTTTTCCTAAATAAATTCACCTTTTTAAAAGAAAAACATTTCCAAATAATGCGAAACCTAACCAAAAAATTTCTCTGAATGAAGATATACAGAAAAATATATTCTCTAGATAAAAAAATCTGAAAAATAATACCTTGGATTAATTTCATCCTATTCCAAAATCATCCATCAAAGCCCAGCTAGAAATAATCGTATAAATAAACAAATCATTTTTTGACGTTGACAGCTTTCTTCTATTTCTGCCATCTTGCTTTTGAACAGTGCAGCCAACCAATGAGAATGACTTGACATTTCTCTGAATTATAAAAATTTGAAAGACTCTTATCATGATTTTGTTAATAAATCTGTAATTTTAGTTCTTCATAATAATATAAATTAAGCTTAATTAGATTTTCTTTTTTGTGAGCGGAGTGTTTATTTCCTGTTGTTGGCACAACTGTGAGCCAGGTTTCAGAAATGATCTTCTGCTAATGGATGTCAACGTGTTGAGTTTTTGATATAAATAATATATAAAATATAGTATCTATCGCTTTCAAAATGACATTATACCATTTCGGAAATTGTCTTGCTTTAGTTTACGTGCCATACTATTTGACTTATAAATATTCAGGATTGTAAGCATCAGAAATTCAGTTTTCTTCGTCATAACCTCAAAATTTTATTTTAGTCTTTTTTAATTTTGCCGACGATTTCAGATCAGAATACGGAGCATTTTGGAAATGTATACAAGCGGGTGGAATATATATTTTTACGCAACTTGTCAAAATGCTGGCACTTGCAACATTTTTCCCCACAGCTGATAACGTCGGACAAGAAGGCTTCGATGTTTTCGGAGTAAGTTGAAATCTATCTTGATTTCTATCATTCTGTTACGGTAATTTCCGTTAAATGTATTATTTTTTAATGAGAAGGGTCATAGTTAAGTCATTTTTATGTTATAGTGTCAGTTTTAAAAAAATATAGTGCCTATTAGAAATTTGACATACAGAAAAATTTTAATTCGAATTTTCTAACATTGTTTAATGTTAGAAATTATACATTGTATAATTTTGGGCCAAACTCCTTACAGTATATCCAAACTTTATTATTATAAATATTATT
>JAAAKG020178070.1:0-26408 GCA_010014905.2 Druon quercuslanigerum | reverse complement strand
AATTTCTGCGTTAAATTTACCAGACGCGCGTAACTAGATTCATCTAGTTGGCCCAACTAGCCATTTTTCTCCGTGAAGAAATATATGACCACAAGTGAATCTAATGTCCCGCTTGAAACTTGAAGATTAGGAGCAGATTTTTCAATAAACTGTGATCAGTACAATCACTGACAATACTAGAAACACTGGTACAACCATTCCAGCTAATAAGGTCAACAAAATGCCGATATCCTGGAAATAGTAGACGAAATGATGGCGCTGACCTGGCAATGTAAATACTATTCGAAATATTAAAGGTAGAAGACAGTTCAGTCAATGAATACAAGACTGTGGATCAGTTCAATTATCAAAGGAAAAGCCAGACCAGCTACTAAAGGCAATGTAATGGGACTGTCAAAGATATTTTGTAGTCTAGATAATTAAGACAAGACTATAGGTCAGTCCAACCAACAAAGGCAAGGCATGTTATTAGTCCAGTCAGTGAAGAAAAGACTATGAACCAGTCCAACCAACAAAGGCAACATATGTTATTAGTTCAGTTGGTTAAGACAAGACTATATATAAATCAGTCCAACCAAAAAAGGCAAGACATGCTATTATTCCGTCGGTTAAGACAAGACCATAAATGAGTCCAACCAACAAAGGCTAAACTAATAACATGTCGTGCCTTTGTTGGTTGGACTGATCTATAGTCTTGTTTTAACCGACTGGACTAATAACATGTCTTGCCTTTGTTGGTTGGACTGATTTATAGTCTTGTCTTAACCGACTGGACTAATAACATGTCTTGCATTTGTTGGTTGCGCTGATTTATGGTCTTGTCTTAACCGGCGGAATAATAGCATGTCTTGCCTTTTTTGGTTGGACTGATTTATGGTCTTGTCTTAACCGACTGAACTAATAACATGTCTTGAATTTGTTGGTTTGACTAATTTATAGTCTTGTCTTAATTATCTGGGCCACAAAATATCTTTGGTAGTTCAGAATATCTTTTGCCTTAATAATTTTGAAAAATCTTCACATTGCTATGGCAGTCCCATTACATTGCCTTTAGAAGCTGGACTGGCTTTTCCTTTGATAATTGGACGGATCTAAAGTCTTGTATTCATTGACTGAACTGTCTTCCACCTTTATTATTTCAAACAGTATTTACATTGCCAGGACAGCACCATGATTTCGCCTATTATGATCAGGGCAGCACCATTTTTTTGCCTTTGTTAGCTGGACTGGTCTTACCAGTGTTTCTAGTATTGTCAGTGATTGTGCTGATCACAGTTTAATGAAAAATCTGCACCTCATCTTCAAGTTTCAAGCGGGACATTAGATTCGCTTGTGGTCATATTTTTCTCATTCAGCCCAACCTATCTCGAAAACTTTTGATTTTTTGGACTAGTACCCATGAGGATTTTTTGATCAGGAGGCTTTTAGCCAATTTGACCGGGGCCGGATTTTAATGTAAATTGTGCGGGGTCCTTTGAATTCCTCAAAACGTTCTGATGTGAGTACACTTTACCCCCCACTTTACCTTTTTCGAACGTGAGCCCACCCAAATTGTATTTCTGCTCTTGTTTTAAAGCACTTTGAGACCGATGTATTTTTATTTCAAAATGCTTTAATAATTTTTTAATTATTAGTTGAAAGCCAATGTGATTTTTTAAAATTGGTATTTTATGATAAGTGAAATGTTTATAAAGGTTTCAGAATAACAAAAATCCATATAATTAAGAAGATTATTAATTCTAAATGCATAAGGTCGCTATCACCTCTGTGAAATGTGAAATTTAGAAAATAGATATATTCTTTAATATACTTTCATTACTGCCAATGACGTGCGGACAAATATAGACACTATCTTCCAAGATTTCACTATATGCATGGCAACTTACTCTGATAAAAAACTAAATAAGCGAAGAACCATTTTCACCAAGAAGAGAAAAAATTATAACAACCCTGCTTTATAAATTATAACTCTTACATAAAAGCTATTTCTCTTCCTAAATGCCTCATTTTGTGCTTACCTTTTTCCACCAATTCTTCTATCCCGCACCCCCGATGGAAGCATCAGCTAAAAGCAATTTTGGACGAATCTCGCTACTTAATCTCAAGAAAAACAGCCCTACCTGGAGTTCTGGAAACACCTTTGGGAGTATTAGATTAAAGAGATAAGAAAAACGCCAGAAGACAAGGGATTCAGTCGGTAGGTAGTGAGTAGGCCTGTCGAGTTGAACAGAAGGTACAGAGGAGAAAAACGGCGAAGAAGAGAACTGAGAAGCAATAAATCTGAAAAAGGAAACGATATACTAATGAGATAATATTAATCAAGGCGAAATGATACTAAGAAAACGAACCTACTTTTCAACATAATTTTATAAACAATTTTCTTTTACAAGAAAACATGCTTTATTAAACGCATTAAAAGTATCTAAGATTGTGTGTATCTACAAGAAATGTTAATTACTTAGACAATTTATTTATAACCTTTTCGATTTTTCTTTTCTTCATGAAATAAAAAAATAATAATTTTCTTATTCCGAGGCCAAAAACAGCCATCACTGAACTTTCTCCTCATCAGACTCATTCTTTCTGACATTGAAGCTTCTATATGAATGAGCGAAACAACACGTGGTTGTAAAATTTGATGTACCACTAATTGTAAACTGAACAGCATTCTCAATCAAATAATTTCTAATTTAAATATTGAAAATGAGCGGAAAGTTTAACTCTTGATTCTCTTAAAATGGTAAAATTCGAACTGAAAGTATTGACCAGTTTTGATGCTTAAATAATTCCCTTCGATTAAATATTGATATGATTCATTTTATTATTTTTCGTATAAAAATGAAAAGGCCTAAAAAGGATACAGAAGGAGAGAAATGCTCCTAATAGTTAAAAAACCATCATTTAACATAATATTACTAAGATGAAAAGAGGAGAGGTATCGGGCCAGATGCCAGATTCACAGACGGAACGGAAGGAAGCACTTTTTATTATTTTTGTTACGCGCCTTTTTGGGGCCTGACGCCCCAAGTCTCTAGGGATGGAAGGAAGGAGAGGGGTGGAAGGGCGGAGGTTTCCTGCCCTGCATTACAGTTCGGGATTGCGTCCTATAACTATACCAAATGTATAGGCACACATGCGACAAAGACGAAATTGGGGAGCATCGTTGTACGTGTTCAGTGTTCAACGTTCATTGGGGACAATACAAGTTCGCGTTTATGCGCGAGGGATTAGTTCCTCAGGATTTAATCCCACTGTTGTTTGAGCAGGAACTCGAACAATTAATAATAAAAGGCCCAGACCGCTCTTTCAATTTGGGACAGGATGTCGCCGAAGCGTACTGCTTCGCAGATTCCTTGACTAGCTCTTTACTTCCCTCCTCTTCTCTACTTTTTCCCCTAGGCTTTACCTCACATATCACATCCTACTTTGATCTATTTCATTACCTTTCAAAAGCTAGTTTATAATATATTATATACCCATACTGACTGCAAGCAACTGAAAGCAATTTAGGGCCCGGATCAATTAACCAATCGTAAAATTATTTTGCACCAGTTGCACTACGAAAATGAATATTTATCCGTATAATATATGAATATCTAGATGTTGAAATTGTTTAATGCAGACATATTTAATATTTAACTATAGAACAGTTAGCTAGATGCTAGATAGAACCTTAGAGATTACAATCTGCAGAATCTAAAAGCCTCATGCAGACTTGCTAGTTACGGTATAATGCTTGCCGTACTCGTTACTGTGGAGTCCTTAAATCCCATAACGTCTGCATGCGGATCTTTATTCGTTCGCTGATATTTGGTTGAGGTTTTGTCAAAAGGAGAGGACAACTGCAGAAAACTTTTCGCGAGCTTAGCCGGTTATCGACAGTCATGTTTGGATATTAGATGTATCGACACTCTACATACAGTCTACACCAGTGATCGGCACGCACTTGCCCAGGGCATGGTACCCTGCCTGGCTGCCCTGTGACCTACTCTCAGGGCAGTACCTGCGAGCTCGGCCAGACCAACTTTTTCTTCAGAGATCCTTTGTTGGAAAATGAGAAAAAAATTTGAGATTAAAAAATTCTTAATTTTGCAATCAGCGATTAAAATGTAATATATTTGGAACCTACCTATTTTTCTGATTCCAAATACATATAAATTGTCTATAAACGTTGAAAATTTAAGAAGTATTTCGTATTAAATTGAATGTTAAGCTGATGTTTCTTGATATTAAACCCCTTCAAAATTTCAACTCTTCTAGACAAGCAATATATCATTGGAATCGGAATAATTAAGACTCCGGATTCTATAATCACGCATAAAATTTGCCTTGCCGCTTCAGACCGCTCAAGTTGGCCCCTGATGACTTGAAAATCAGTTTTCGAAAATTTAACTTTTTAAAACATCACTTTGTAGAAAATTCCATGGCACATCTTTTTCCTCTCGACAAAAAAGTTGTATCTTTTACCGTTACTGTAAAAAATCAAAAACCTCCATTTTTCAAACCAGCAAATTTACTAAATATTTTAACTTCAACTTTATAAGTTCTTTATATTTTAAGATAAAAACTGAGCGCAATATCCTTCAAACTGTTCTTAAGATAATGCGTAATTTAAAATTTATTTATTCTGTTACATAAAAAAGTTATACATTTTTTTGGTAATCAGTATCAAAATAACGTTAGACAATTTTCAAACGCTTCGTTTATCGAGGGAATTTTGAGTAAGCCCAAGCTTTCATCAATAAGAATGCTTAGTAGGATATAATTAAGTTTTCTAAAAAGTTTTACCCTAATTGAATTATTCGTTAACAAAATTAGATGTCTCGTCCTGCTCGACCACAGCCCTCACCTCTGGACTGGAATTATTTTAGTCTATTTATTTGTTTGCACTATCAAGTTAAAATTTGAACATCAAACCACAATCAATTATTTTCTTGTCAGGGCAAAATCATTAAATATTTATATCTTGCATTATATATACGTGTTTACAAGATGATTACAAACATTCAGAAAAGTATATCTGATAACACAAACTTTAAAACAAAATAATAATTAAAAAAAAAAATTTTTACTAAAAGAGATGATAAATTTATTAAATCATTAAGTAAGATGGTAAAAAACGACCTACATCAGACCAATGGAATACGGTGTTAAATCGATCCTTTATTCCTTATTAATCGACGTTTCGAAAACGACAAGTTTTGCTCATCAGATGCTTCTCCATTTCTAAGTTTGTTCTTAGAGTTGTCCATAAGTAAGAATTAAAAAAAAAAGGAAAAGAGAATAAATTAAATTAATTATTTAAAAAAACAATTTGTATGAAAACCACCATTATTTGAAAGAAGGAAACGTCAAATAATGTTTTTTTTTTACTTAACTAACTTAACCAAATAAAACAAAAATGTTTAATTTAACAAAGTGGTTTTCATACAAATTGTTTTTTTTTTTAATAATTAATTTAATTTATTCTTTTTTCCTTTTTTTTAAATTCTTACTTATGGACAACTCTAAGAACAAACTTAGAAATAGAGAAACATTTTTTAGCACATACTCTACATGATTAGTATAAGAACTTCTGTACGTGCTGCCTTTTGTATCCTGATGAGGAAAACGTATCGTTTTCGAAACGTCGATTAATAAGGAATAAAGGATCGATTTAACACCGTATATCAATGGTCTGAAGTAGGTCGCTTTTTACCATCTTACTTAATGATTTAATAAATTTATTATCATAATACTCAGACAAATTAACATCGCTTTTTAACATCTTTTTATTCTTTCTAAAAGAGATGAGTTTTGAACCAAAATTATGAATTTTCAACAAAAAAATTTAATTATCTACCAATAACTTATTTTTTTCTTGAAAATTTCGTAGAACTTTATTTTACTTGTTAGTAATTTTACTACTGAATAGATAAAAATAGTTTAGAACATATTAAATACATTTTTTAAAAACCGCATGAATAGAGTTCGTAGACAATCTTATAAAGAACATAATAAATCGATACAGTATTATAGATATTAAATAAACATTCCAGCTAATTTCTGAAGATAAAATAAAATAAAAAACTTAGATCAACCATTTCCCAATAAATATTTACGTCTTAAACTATTCTTTCTACAGTAAATTTACATTTCGTTTCCAAAATTTGTTAGACTTAGTAATGTGGTTACTTTTTTTGATTTCCTAAATCAAGTTAAAGGTTAAGTAATGTGCTTGTCGATTTTATACTAAAAGCAATACAAAAATTCTATTTCCATTATTTCCTGTAGTTTACAGTAGTTTGAATATAAAATATGCCCTAAACATTACTTATGCAAATTTTTACGAAATGAAAATAATAAAGAAAATAATCTTCAAAGTCAATAATTTATTTTTTATTCACTTTCTAATATTATTAGCCCAATTTTCTTTGTTTCTATTTATTTTTCTACCTCCAGTTAGAGTTCCTAGCAAACGCAAAATTTATTTATTTGTTTAGGAACCAAATACAATGTTCTCTAAATTTTAAGAGATGTATAAAAACATAGTTGTATTCTAACGAGCTAAATAGCCCGGTGCAACCGGGCTCCGAAGTTATCGCCCCTCACGTACTCGGTCAATGCTATTTCAATGATACTATTTTGTTGACGAATAATTCAATTAGGGTAAAACTTTTCAGAAAACTTAATTATATCCTACTAATCATTCTTATTGCTGAAATCTTGGGCTTACTCAAAACTCCCTCGATAAACGAAGCGGTTGAAAATTGTCTAACGTTATTTTGATACTGATTACCAAAAAAATGTATAACTTTTTTATTTAACAAAATAAATTATATTAAAATTACAAATTATCTTGAGAACAGTTTGCAGAATATTGTATTTAATTTTTATTTAAAAATATAAAGAATTTTTTCTTTCGGAGCGAGTTGAAGTGAAATTATTTAGTAAATTTACGGGTCTGAAAAATTAAATTTTTTTGATTTTTTACAGAAACAGTAAAAGATACAACTTTTTTGTAATGACAAACAAGATACGCCATGAAATTTTCTACAAAGTGATGTTTTAAAAAGTTAAATTTTCGAAAACTGATTTTCAATTCATCAGGGGCCAACTCGAGCGGTCTGAAGCGGCTAGGCAAATTTTATGCGTGGTTATAGAATCCGGAGTCTTAATTGTAAATCTTCAAAATTAAAGAGTTTTTAAATCACAAATTCTAAAAATGAAAGATCTTTCTATTGTAAGGCTTCAAAATTTGAATAGTTTAAAAAAATGTTCCAAATCATATACCTTTAAATATAATTCATGAAGATTGAATAATTTTGAATTGAAAATTTTTAACATTCAAGACTTGTCAATTATAACTTTTGAAATTTGCAAAACTTTAGATTGAATATCTTTCAAAATCTTTTAAAATATTTCAAAAAAGTTCAGAAAATAAATCTGAATTCCCGATACACACGAATAAAGATTCGAAATTATTTTAAAATTTTTTAGAAGAAAAAAAACTTTTCTTTTTTTACGAAGATGTCGAAAATAGGTTTTGCCTATATTTATCTATTTATTTTATTTTGCTCACTGTTTATGTTTTTAAGTAATTTATTCCGATATGCTATTTATTTATATGCTATTTATTTATATGCTATGATATTTAATTTTTTTATTTATTCTGCTATGATAATATGATTGAGAAAAATAATTTACTTACATGGTTCAATATCTTTTTTATGAAATACAGGATTTGATAATTTAAGGGCTCTATCAATCAAATTTTCACTACTCCTATCTCGTTTTTAATAGACTGATTGTAGGAAAAATTGAATAGTCTTCTTGGGAAAATATTTACCCTATGTCAATCTGTCATAATATGTCTTTCATCAGTGTTAATCAGTCATATCAAGACGGTTTAACTTTCATTTAGTTTTAATTTCAACAGTAAATTTTAATCTTGGGAGTACTGTCATCAAAATATTTTGCCTAAAAACGAATATTAAAATAATTATTTTTGAAAAACCTTCTTCCCTAAATACTCCAGAACAATTTCAGACAAAAGAGGAGAAAAAAAATGATCATATGAGAGTTCAAAATTTTGTTCGTAGAGATTGTTAATAAATTTGAGATGTACTGAATGAAAACTATATTAAATAGCGTCAAGAAATTGTTCATTTTAGAATTTTTTTGGTAATAATTTTAATCAAATTTGGACATTTTTTCATGGTAGTTTCAACTCTTCCGTGAGGGATGATTGAAAATATAGCTATTACCTCAAAAGAAACAAAAATTTCATCTAAAGGTATTCTACATTATCAATTAATTTTTAAAAACACATAACTATTTTCAATTCAGTTTTTTGAGATTTCTAATAATTTTTTGATAATATTACTTAATAACTCTTCCAATTTTCTAATGGAAGAACCTATTATTGAAATTACTAGTTTAAAGAGGTGAGACAACTCAGCGGAGCCACTAACTAACAATTTTTTTTTGCTTTATTAGTTTTCGAGAAAACAAGGCACCGTTAGCTTGCCGTCAAGTCAGCGGCGCCATCTACAAAAATTATCAAATTTAGTACAATAACTAGGCCAGATTTTTTGCTATTTTTTTGCTTTACAATGCGCCATGAATCGTTTTTGTAAAATTAACTCTTATTTAAAAAACTCAACCCTTGTAATACAAAAAAGTATTTAAGAAAAGTATTAAAAATATAACTAGGCTAGATTTTTTTGCTATTTTTCATTGCTTTTAAATGTGATATGACACACTTACTTGAAATCAACCCTTATTTTCAAAAACCAACCCCTCTGTACCACGTAGACAAGACTATGTCAAAAAATAATGTTTTTCCGAATTTTTCACTGTCAATAGAGTCTCTGAGTTTTGGGCATCTCGAAAATACCCACTCCGGTTTTTAGGCTTTATCCCTTAACGATAAAAAGCAACCCCTCTGTGCCAAAAATTAATCACTTCAAGAATTTTACAATGTCCGTAGAATCTCTGAATTTTTCGCTCATCGAAAATACCCACTCCTATTTTTGGCTTTAACCTTCTTTTTTGACAGTGCTATATTTACGTGGTACAGAGGGATTGCTTTTTATCGTTAAGGGATAAAGCCCAAAAATGGGGTGGGTATTTTCATGATCCCAAAATTCAGAGACTCTGTTGGCAGTAGGCAATTCTGAAAAAGATTATTTTTTGACAATGTCTTGTCTACTGGGTACAGAGGGGTTGCTTTTTATCGTTAAGGGATAAAGTCCAAAAATCAAAGTGGGTATTTTCAAGATTCCCAAAAATCAGAGACTCTATTGATAGTGTAGGATTTTGAAAAAGATTTTTTTTTTACAAAGTAATGTCTACGTGGTACAGAGGGGTTGCTTTTTATCGTTATGGGTTGAAGTTCAATATAAGGGTAGGTATTTTTGTGGAGCTTAAAAATCAGAGACTTTATTGACAGTGAAAAATTCTAAACCACATTATTTTTTTAGATAATCTTGTATACGTGGTACAGAGGTCTTGGTTTTTTTAAATAAGGATTAATTTAAAGAAAGTGTTTCATACCACATTGAATAGCAAAAAGATATCAAAAAAATCCAGCCTAGTTATTTTTTTAATACTTTTCTTAAATAATTTTTTTTTTATTACAAGGGTTGAGTTTTTTAAATAAGGGTTAATTTTACAAAAACGATTAATAGCGCATTGTAAAGCAAAAAAAAAGCAAAAAATCTAGCCTAGTCATTTTTTTAATACTATTCTTAAATAATTTTTTTTATCACAAGGGTTGAGTTTTTTAAATAAGGGTTATTTTACAGAAACATTTCATAGCGCATTGCAAAGCAAAAAAATAGCAAAAAATCTAGCCTAGTCATTTTTTTAATACTATTCTTAAATAATTTTTTTTATTACAAGGGTTGATTTTTTTAAATAAGGGTTAATTTTACAAAAACAATTAATAGCGCATTGTAAAGCAAAAAAATAGCAAAAAAAATCTGGTCTGCTTATTGTACTAAATTTGAAGATTTTTGTAGATGGCGTCGCTGAGTTGACGGCAAGCTAGCGGCGCCTTTTTTTCTCGAAAACTAATAGAGCAAAAAAAAATTTTTTTGGGTAAAAAATAGCAAAACAGTATACATTATATGGCATGTTGATTTTCGTTAGTGGCGCCACTGAGTTGTCTCACCAGTTGTAAAGGTAGTCAGTTTTGTGGGCTTTTATGAGGCCGTAGGCTAAGGGAAGTTGTATCAGTATCACATCTTACAGTATTATTAACTAAAAATTTATTACCTCTCATTTTATCTTAATTTTTAAAAGTCCTCTTTTGAAGCATTTTGGTGAGAGTATTTGGAATTAATTCAAAACTATCATCATCAATAAAGATATGCAAATTTTTTTGAATGAAAACATCTCTATGAATCACTACTGTAACACTTCCTTTATCTGTTTTTTAGTAATCATTAATTTTTGATGATTTTTCAAGAAAATTTTTGTTTCAAATAAACCCTTATTTAATTCTTTTTTAACCAAGTGTTTTGATTATTATTTTTAAATAGTGATTACCTAAACCCAAAAAATTGTGATCTAAATTCATCAACATCATGATCAGTTTCTTTTCTAACACTTGATGCAATCTCTTTAATTATTTAAACTAATTAAATATAATTTTTTCCAACTGTTTAAATAAAACCATTACCTAATCTCAATATTTCAATTACTCTGTGTGAAATAAAAACATTAGAGATATTCGTAAACCACATTTAAAAAAAGAAGTCTTGGATTCAAAGAAAATTTCTCTGGATCAAAGAAAAATATTCAATGACTCGCAGTCGAAAAAAAAAGTTTTTTTAATTCCAAGAAGTTTCTCTTAATTTAAATAAATATCTTTGGCTCAAATACGGAACAGTTTTTTTTAAATACAAATTTTTCTTTAATTTAAAATAATTTTCTTCATTTTAAAATTGTTTTTTTTTTAAATGAAGAAAATTGTATTAAATAAGCGGTTTCTTTAATTTAAAACAAATATTTTTCTTATTGCAGGGATCTGGTTGATATTCAGTTTTTCACCCCTTTAAAACATTTCTTGTTCATAAAAGAGGGTACTTGTTTATTTAATTTTTAAATAATTTGTTTAAAGTTAAATTTAAGAGAGATTTACAAAAAATTTCAATATTTATAACCAATTTTGCTTTGAAACAAATAGTGAGATGTTTATGTTTTTTAATTATAAATCTTTTTCGTGCTTATTTTGCATAAAATTATTCATGGTGCCTCTCTTTAAGATTTGCCATTAAAGATTCTTCACTTTTTACAGAGTATTATTTGAAAAAGCGTAATTTTGAGTTTTTCTAATGTTTAATTTTGAAGAATAAAAATTGAAAACTCTTTAATTTTAGAGATGTATAAATAAAAATTGCTAAATATTGAGGACTTTGAAAATGAAATGTAATGTTTACAAATTTAAATCTTAAATTGAAGACATTTTAAATGTAAATAATAAAAATTAAAGAACTTTTAATTTTAAATTGCCAAAATTAACAATTATTCATTTCTAAAGATTCAAAGTTAAAAGTTAAACAAATTTTAAATAAATACAGCTTAAAACTCTTCAACTTCAGAGATCCATAAATAAAAAAATTACATTTGGATGATTTTGATGATTTTCGGAATAAGTCAAGTTTTGTATTCTCATTATTTAAAATTCGAAGAAATTTCGAATTCAAATGAGTAAAATGACATAAATTTCTAATTTCGTATTGTCAGAAGAAACAGTTTCATTTTGAGGATATAACAATAAAAAGTCTTCAATTTTAAAACTTTATGAATAAAATGTTTTGAATACAGATGCTTTTGAACATCAAAAGTCCAGTTTTCAATTCTAAATCTTTACAACAAAAAACATTTCGAATGTAAATAGTCAAAATTACAGCATTTTTTATTGTAAAATTTTGAAAAATTTATAGTTTATAATTATTAATTGTCAAAATTAAAAAGTTCTTCAATTTAATAGTTCACATTTTAAATTTCTACAATTTTAAATATTTATAATCCAGAAATCTTTAAATTTAACTATTTGAATTTTTAAAGTTTTCAATTTGATTGTAAATTTTGAAACTAAAAACTTGCATGAATCTATGCAAATTTTCAATTTTAAATAGTCATAAGTTTCAAAGATTTAAAATTTTTTCGACAATTTTCAAGCGTAATAATTGACAAGTCTTTAGATTTAGAGATGCATAAATAAAAATATTTAAATTTTGATGCTTTTGAAAATAAAAAAGTAATTTTTTTTAATTCAAGTAAATTAAATTAAAATAGAAAAGTTAATCAAAGGCTTTTCTAACTGCAAATTGCAAAAATTATAAATTCTTCAATTTGAAATATTTACAAATTAAAATTCTCTAATGTTAAAGAGTTACAAAAGCAAATCCTACAATTTTCAAAATGTTGTACATTTACAATTGAAATATTTTTTATTTTCCCGAATGCAATTTAAAATTCTTTCATTTTAAAGATAAATTTAGATAAATTGAATTAATTTTAATTTTAGAACTGTATAAATAAAAATATTCAAATTTTGATGATTTGGAGATCAAAAGTCAAGTTCCTAATTCTGAATCTTCTCCATTGAAGACATTTCAAATGTAAATTATCAAAATTACAGAATTTTTAATTTTTTGGCCTACAAATTATATTATTTTTTAATATATATCCAAAAATTTTCATAATTTTGATTGTGAATTATCAAAGTTAAAACTTCTTGAAAGACATTTAAAAGTTTTACGATGTTAAATATTTGCTGTTCAAAAGTCTTCAATTTTAAAGATCAAAAGTCATGTGTATTTAATTTTAAATTCTACAGATTGATAAAATTATGAATGTAAATTATCGAAATTACAGAATTGTAAATTTTTAACTTGCAGGATTTTATCTGGTAAATTTTCGATATTCAATACTCTTGAATTTTTAAAATTTACAATTCGAATTTCTGCAATCAAATTAAAGACATTTCTAACGTAAATCTTCAAAACCACCAAAAGTTGCAAATTATATATTAAAAATTTACGTATTAAAAATTGAATAATTTAAAATTGTAATTCTTCAAAATTGCAGTAATTGAAATTACTATTCTTCAAAACTTAAGAGTTTTTAATTTTCGCAATTTTCAGTTAAGAACGTCTTTAGTTGTGAAGATTTACGTTAGAAATGTCTTCAATTTCATTTCAGAAATTCAAATTGTAAATAATTAAAATTCAAGAGTATTGAATTTTGAAAATTTACAAGATAAAATTCTGGAAGTTTTAAGTTTTACAATTGAAAATTCTGTAATTTTGATGATTTACATTCGAAATGTCAAATCATCACAATTTAAATATTTTTATTTAAAAAGGTCTAAAATTAAAAATGATTCAATTTATATTAAATTATCTTTAAATTGATGAATTTCAAATTGCATTCATGAGAATAAAAAATATTTCAATTGTAAATTTTCAAGCTTTTCAAAATTGTAGGATTTGCATTTGTAACTTTTTAGCATTAAAGAATTTTAATTTGTAAATCTTTCAGATTGAAGAATTTATAATTTTTTCAATTTGCAGTTCAAAAATACTTTAAATAATTTTTTTATTTTAACTTAATTTCCTTGAATTAAAAACAAAATTTCCTTGGATTTTCTTCAAATTTGAAGATTTAGAATTTAAAACTTGACATTTTATTTCCAAAAGCATCAAAATTTGAATATTTTCATTCATGAATCTCTAAAACTAAAGAGTTGTCAATTATTACGCTTGAAAATTGTCGAAAGAATTGTAAATCTTTAAAACTCAAGAGTATTCAAAATTGAAAATTTGCATAGATTCATGCAAGTTTTTAGTTTCAAATTTCACAATTCTGTAATTTTAAAGATTTACATTATTAAATTTCATTAAACAGAGGCACTAATTAATAAAAACATTTGACTTTTGATATTTCATATTGAAAACTTTTAAAATGAAAGTAGTTTAATTTAAAGAATTTTGGATTATAAATATTTAACATTGCAGAAATTTAAAATGTAAGCTATTAAATTGAATAATTTTTTTTATTTTGACAACTAATAATTATAAATTATACAAATTTTTAATTTTACAATTAAAAACGCTGTAATTTTGACTATTTACATGCGAAATGTTTTTTGTTCTAAAGATTTAGAATTGAAAGATGGACTTGTGATCTTCAAAATCATCTGTATTCAAAAACTTTAATGCATAAAGTTTTAAATTGAAGACTTTTTATTTTTAAATTCTCAAAATGAAACTGTTTCTTTTAAAAAGGCGAAATTAGACATTTCTGTCATCTTGGTGATTTGCATTTGAACTTTCTTTAATTTTCAATAAGGAGAATTCAAAACTCGACTTATTCCTAAAACCATCAAAATCATCCAAATGTAATCATTTTTTTATGCATTCTAAAGTTGAAGAGTTTTAAGCTGTATTTCTTTAAAATTTTGTTTAACTTTTAATTTTGAATCTTTAGAACTAAATAATGGTTAATTTTGGCAATTTACAATTGAAAGTTCTGTAATTATTATTATTTACATTCAAAATGTCTTTAATTTAAAATTGGGGTTTGTAAACTTTACATTTCATTTTCAAAATCCTCAATATTTAAACATTTTTATTTATACATCTCTACAATTCCAGAGTTTTTTCGATTGCATTTGGAAAAAATGTTTGTTTGATTGATTGTCCGGTGCGGTCCAAATTTGGTCGTAAGATTCTTGTTTTTTGCAGGAATTTTCATAGATTTGATGATTGGACGTTAAGTAGGATTTTTGATTTAGATTTTAATCTAATTTAAATTTCTTTAATTTTAAAGATTCGTTAATTATAAAACAGTATGAACAAGTATTTTTTAAATTTAGATGGTTTTGAAGATCAAGAGTTATTTTTTAGATTCTGAATCTTCCAAAATAAAAAAATTTTAAAATTAGATCATTAAATTGTGAAATTTTTCATTTTAATTTTATTTAAACTTCCACCGTTTTTAAAAGCTTTTAAAAGTACAATTAAAAAATCTTTCATTTTGAAAAGTTATCACGCCAAAATATTCAATATTAAAAGTTTATGCTTTAAAGATATGCAATTTTACACTTTTTTATTACTTTAATTTTTAAATTTAACAATTCAAAATTCTAAAATTTAAACCATTTGCAATCCAAAATTCTTCAATTTTAAATATTTAAAATTGAAGACTCTTCAATGTTTAATATTTATAATAGAAAATAATGTAATTTTCAATGCTTTTTAGAACAGTTAAATTTTGAAGATTTAAAAAGTGAAATTTATTATTTTTATATACTTGCAATGCAATTTTTTTAATTTTCAACAGGAAAATAACCACATCAATATATTTTTTGGAAATTTTTGGAATTTCTTCTTCATGTGTAATATATTTTTCTTTATATAACAAATTTACTTTGCAGGGTATTTAATCTACTTCTATCAATTACTAGCAATGTTAAAAATTAATTTTTTTCAAAATAACTGTAGCTGTAATTTGTCATTTTTTTTTAATAACTTGCTCAACACTTCAGTTTATTTCAAATGACTCTAAAGTGAAATAAAATTTTTTTTTATTTTCATCGAAAATGATGAAAATTCGGTATTCCAATTTAAACTAAATAATTTCGAGTTAATTAAAGAATTTTAAAGTAAAAAGATATTCTTGCAGGATTTTAAACTGACGTTAATGTAGTGTGAAACTGGGTAATAAAAGAAAAATCAAGATAGAACACTTTTTACAATCTTTAATGTACTTGCAAAGTAGAAGTGCATAAAAGTTCCAATCTAAGTTTTATGAGAATGAATGCATTTTCTTCAGCATCTGATCTCATCATTATCTTCATATTTTCCGTTAGACTGATTTTTGCGTTTATCTCTTTTTTATGGTTGACTTTATATCATTTTTATGGCCACGTTTTTGCAGTACTTTATTTTTTTATGGAACTCTAAGGCTGAAAAACTTCATTTGTTAAAAATTGCCTCCCTTTTTTCATTCAACTATGTATACATAATCCACGATGCTGCGCTAACGAGATTATATAAGAATCTCTCATATGAAAGCAGCTCACTCTATTAAAGCTCCTTTAATTAAAAATGATTTTTTAACAGTTTAACTGATTTACTCGAGAAATAATTCAAAAATCAACGCAATCAAGTGACATGCATTTTTGACGAAATAATTAAATCTTCATCTGAAGAAGAGAAAATTTTAAACCAACAATGCAATCGTTCTTACATTTCAAACAACTAATTAAAAAAAAAGTATTCTGAACCAGTTGAATTTACCTAGAAAAAATTTCCAAACAAAAAATTGCAGCCATTAAACAAAATGATCAATTTTAAATAAAAATGATAAATTTTGTAATAAAATAAACGAATTTTGTACAATCTTATCAATTTTCCACAAAATAGTTGAAGCTTCAACTTATAAAGGAAAAAGTTTCATATCAAAAAATAATTTTACAGCAGACAATCAAATTTCAGAAAACTAGATAAGTTTTAATATATACATAAATATTTTCTGAACCAAATAGTTTAATTTTCTACAACAAAAGTTTAATTTTAAATAAAGAATATGAATTTTTAACAAAAAAGTTCAGTTTCAACGAAATAGTTGAATTTTTAATTAAAGAAAATAAATTTTTAACCAAAAATGGAACCTCTTTTATAGATATAAAAAATAATTTTCAAAAGCAAGAAAATATTTTTTAAACAGTTCAATTCAAATAAAAAAAATGGTCAACAAAATAGTTGAAACCTCAAACAAAATGATAAAATTGCGACAAAGAAGGTAAATTTTCTAACCAAACACGCGAATTTTTACAAATTATTTCAATGCTCCATCAAATAGTTGAATTATTAACCAAATAGTTTAATTCCCTACGAATGAAGCTTAATTTTGAACAAAATATATACGATTTTTAACAAAAAAGTTAAGTTTTAAAGAAATAGTTGAATTTTTAACTAAAGAAGATAAATCTTTACCAAAAAATGGAAACGTTTGCATAGTACAGAAAACTAATTTACAACAAAAACAAAATAATTTTCTATTAGTTGACTTCAAATAAAAAATAATCATTTTCACTAATTTTCACTAAACCTCAAAGATAATGTTAAATTTGTAACAAGAAAAATACATTTTCTTATACAAAATAGACGAATTTTTTACATAATATATTTACTTGCTAACAAATACCTGATTTATTATCCAAATAGTTAAATTTTTTACAAAAAAAGTTTAATTTTACATAAAAAAAATGAATTTTTAACAAATGAAGTGAATTTTTGAAAAATAGCTGAATTTTTAACTAAAGAAGAAAAATTTTTTAACAAAAATGGCGTCGCTTTGATAGTTAAAAAAACTAATTTAAAAAGAAAATTCAACTAGTTAAACTCATATAAAGAAATGATCAACGAAAAGGTTGAAACCTCAAAAAAATGATAAATTTTCAACAAAGAAGATAATTTTTATAACGAAATGTGGGAATCTTTTTACAAAATATATCAATTTTCAACCGAATATTAGAATTATTAAGCAAATAGTTTAATTTTCTACAAAAAAAGTTTAATTTTTAATACAACATATGAATTTTTAACAAAAAAGTTAATTTTCGACAAAATAGTTGAATTTTTTACTAAAGAAGATAAATTTTTAATCAAAAATGGAATCACTTCTATAGTTCAAAAAACTAATTTAAAAAAAAAATTCAACTAGTTAAATTCATATAAAAAAATGATCAACAAAAAGGTTGAAACGTCAAACAAAATGATAAATTTTCAACAAAGAAGATAATTTTTATAACGGAATGTAGGAATTTTTTACAAAATATATCAATTTTCAACCGAATATTAGAATCATTAAGCAAATAGTTTAATTTTTTACAAAAAAAGTTTAATTTTTAATGCAACATATGAATTTTTAACAAAAAAGTTAATTTTCGACAAAATAGTTGAATTTTTAACTAAAGAAGATAAATTTTTAATCAAAAATGGAATCACTTTTATAGTTTGAAAAACTAATTTTTTATCAGTTAAATTCATATACAATTTTTTTTTTGACAAAATAGTTAAAACCAAATATTGAAATTATTAACCAAATAGAATGAATGAAATAGAATGAATTTTTAACAACAAACGTTAATTTTCGAAAAATAGTTGAATTTTTCAATGGCAAAATTGACGATCGAAAATATTAATACAATCATAACATTTTTCAAAAAAACACATTTTTATATTTAATTTTCTTAATAATAAATTAAATTTGTTCATGTTTTTTTGAATAATAATTACAGCTGCTCTTATTGTGACTGGAAGTTTTGTACTTCCTTTTATATGCATAAAAATCATCAAGTTTTTAATGATTTTACTATGTTTTCTATACATAACAATGCAAAGACAGGCTTACCTGATCGGAGCGCCATCTGTTGGATTTATTTGAACTACGATACCCCTCCGGATGCTAAGAAAACAGAAAGAGTGGTGGCGATGCATATGGCTAAATTATAGTAGACATCGGGAAATATTTTTTTGGAACGCCTTACCGTCTGAACTGACATCAGAGCACCCGAGAAGTCTAAAAAAATATGCCCGTATGCCCAATGGGATCTTTTAAATTTAGATTTCGATAGCATAGTGACAATTAATTTAATTAGTTTCGGTAACAAAAAGAAAATAATTATAGTTAGTCTACCTTATTAGATAGTAACGACAACTACTTGTGCCCCAGCTAACTAAAATAGTTCTCACAACTAACTAAAATAGTTGTCCCAACCATTTTGTTAGGTGTGCCAACTAATCGTTTTTTTCAGTGAATTTCGTAGGTCAAACGTCAGAAATTAACTGAGAGTAAAATTGAACAATAGTGCGTCTCTGAAGGATTAAATTATTCGGGGGTCGGTACGTCAAAGGGCTCATTCAGTTGGCAGTCGAGTGCCTTGTAATTGAATTATAGCCAGTGCAATTGTATGGTGGCTATCTCTTATACAAGTATAGCTGATGCCGAAGACTACTAAGATTCAACCTGGCTTGCACAGTTCTCAATATGGTCGTAATTTGATACTCCGGGCAAAGTTGTACGATATCATCAGACCTGCTAATCGCGCGATCTATATATGCTCGCATATACATATACATGTAAAATATCTATATATTTGTATGCGCGCGAATACGATGATCATCAGTTGGGATGGGTGTTCCTACCACTCGGGAGGCTCAAGCGAGGGTTGCTTTAAAGTGAAAGCCGTTTAACTTCAGGCCTGATACTATCTAATAAATTACCAGCTTCGGCATTAAACCTATGAGTACCAACAATTACGTACTTAACCTGATTTTCGATTAAATCTGAAACCCTACACATTATTTGATCACATCTTAATCTAGTTTTTTATGCTGCCTGTGATTCAGGGCTTCTACATGAACTGCGCTAACAATTTTAAGCTATTTCTGACCTCTATCCTCGTCCCCCTCGTTGAAAATCGTAGTTTGGATTATTTATCACGAAGAAAAGGTAACAGTGGATGAATAAATCATAAAACTGTTTCAATAAAATAAGTCAATAAAAATGCATAACAATCAATGCAATAAATAAATAACAAATGAATACAATAAACAAAGAAAAAATAAATACAATAAAATTATGCGAATACCATATTAAATACAACAATAAATAGAGTGAAAGCTTGCTTATTTTAACGGCTTTGAAACGTACACATTCAATAATTTGAAAGCTCGAGGGGCCCTTCGCCTTTACTGTGAGATTCAGGTTATTTTTATCAAGCGACGTTCATTGGCTGCCCCGTCCTTGTATCGATGCGCGCACCGTTAGAAATTTTTTGTACTGCGCATGTGTCAAAAAGCGCGGGTTGATTTGAAATGGATCAATATGCACTCAATTTAAACCAAAGAGAGCTTTCCGCTCTACGGGCATATTCTTGATTGGTCAGCCACTGACGCAAAGGAGAGCGTACGTGGACCATGGTGGGAGGTGACGTAACTGCGAAATTAAAAAAAACGTGTACGGAGGATTTTAAATAGGCGAGATATAATTTTAAACAAGGACAATCTTAATTTTTTAATCAACCAGCGGAATTTTAATAAAAATTCATGCATTTTCTGCCAAATACTTGAATTTTTAACTGACAAAGGATCAATTTTTAGCAAAAAATAGAATAGTGCCATTTTAAGATTTTTAAAAAGAAACTTAGTTTAAATCAACACAAAAAAAAAACTGAATTTTCTACAAAAAATTTAAAATTTTTAGCAAAAAGATTAATTTTTTACAAAAATGTGAATTTTCGACAAAAAAACATCAATTTTAAAAGAAATGATTGAATTTTAAAGCCAAAAGGACGAATTATATACAGAACCGAGCAAATGCACCTTTAACCAAAAAGTATGCATTTTTAACCACAAAAAATAATTGTCAACCAAAAAAAAGAATTTCTAATAAATCACATCAATTTTCAACCAGAAAACATCAATTTTCAATAAAACAGAAATTTTTAACCAAAAACTGAAAAGTTGCATTATTATTTAAAAACATTAATTATCAACAAAAAAAAACTTATTTTTAACAAAATAGTTACACTTTCAAATAAAGAGATGAATTCTTAACTAAAATTATGAATCTTAAAAATCGTAATTTTCAACAAAAGAGTTCTACCCAAAAAGTAATTTTTAATTCGGAAGACTGAAATAATTGATTTTTAACCAAAGAAATAAATTTTTTACTAAAAAGATGGATTTTCAGGGACGACTAAAAAATCCCGAAAAATAAAATTCTCGACAGTGTAAAATTCTCAAATGGCAAAATTCCCGAACAATAAAATTCGCGAATAATGAAATTGTCGAAAACTAAAAATACCGTACTGGACAACTCCCGAATAATAAAATACCCGAATTATGAAGTTTATGCCACTTTATAGCATTACCGAATTAGAAAATTCCAGAATTATAAAATTCCCGGCAGTTAATAATATTACCGAATTATAAAGTATCCGAATTTGAAAATTCCCAAATTTAAACAATTGCAATATTTGTATAAATATGTTTGATTGGTTACAAATACAATAACCAAATTTTATTTTTTTTAATTATTTTTAATGTTTAAAATGTCGAAAATTATTGTTTGAATTTAAAATAACATTAATTTTAAAATTCTTTAAAAAATTATTGTTATTTTGAATTCAAACAACACTTTTCGAAATATTTAACATTAAAAAAAATTTAAACAACTAAAACTCAATTATTGTATATTTAATCAAAAATATTTATAAAAAAAGTGTAATTGTTTTAATTTGGGAATTTTTCAATTCGGCAATTTTCAAATTCGGTAATATTATTAACTATCGAAAATAATATTATTCGGGAATGTTTCAATTCGGTATTATTATAAACTGTTGTGAGTTTTACTATTCGGCAATTATTTTCCAATTCGCGAATTTTATAATCCTGGAATTTTATTATTCGAGGTTTTTATTATTCGGGAATTTTTTAATTTAGTATTTTGAATTTTGGGCAATTTTTATATTTGCCAATTTTAATATTCGGGAATTTTTCAATTCGTATATTTTATGTTTGGGCAATTTTATTATTCGGGAATTTTACAGTGCCGGCAATTTTATTTTTCGAGATTTTCAAACAAGAAGATTAATATTTCACAAAAAAATTCAACAGAGTACAATAATTTTTCACGAAATTGTTGAATTTTTATGCCAAAAAGATGAATTATCTACAAAATGGTTGAATTTGCGACTTATAAATATGACTGTTTAACAAAAAAATCAATTTTTTACCAGGAAGATAAATTCTTATAAAAATATTTTAATTTAAAAAAAGATAATTTGCTACCATGAAGACTAATTTTTGCCTAAAAAAAGACTTTTAACAAAATTTAAAAGAAAAACAAAAAATCGCATTGTCAAAAAAATAGTTTCTTTGTTAAAGAAAAGAGATGAATATTAATATAAAATGATAAATCTTTTTAAAATGCACTTTTATCAAAAGAATTTATTCCAAAAGATGATTTTTTTACACAGAAAATCAGTTTTTTAACAATGGAATAGTTAATTTCTTAACCAAAAAAGATTATTTAAAAAAAACAGTTGTATTTATTATTTATTAGAAGAATAAAGTATTGAAAAAAAGAATAATAGTAGAATTTTTAATCAAAAGTAGTTGATTATTCTTATTAAATTGTATTGCTTTAGTCCGCATTCGAACGAAAAAATGATAAAAAATTGTTATTGAAAGAACGTTTAAATTGTAAATGATCGTTCAATAATAACGGCAACAATCCTGTCTCGAAATTTTAGGCCAAATGTTTTAAAAATTACAAAAGTATTCTATTCATAACTCCTTGGTGGTATGAAATAAGGTTATATATATTATCGATGAGTAAGGATTACTAATTTTCTGTAATATTAATTTAATCAATCAAAATTTCCATATAAATAATTTTATTTCATGAGAAAATTTATTGATGATTTTTGCAAAAATTTATTCACAAATTAAATTTCAATTGCAAACGTTTTTTCTGTATTAAGAAATAATTCCATTCTGAACATTTTTCCAGAATGTAAGAGAATTTGTAATTATTTTGAAAGATATTTCGAAAATTAAGAGTTTTAGAAAGATTCGAAGCTAATTTGCATGTTGAGAATATTTATTTAAATTGAACCAAAATTTACAGTTCTGAAGGTTTTTAAGACTCCTGGGAAAATTTGTAACGTTATTATTCTAAAAGATAAATTTCGAGAGAAGATTGAAAAATTTTTAAAACATTTCAAAATATCTCAGAAGATTTCAGAAACTGTCAAAAAGTAATCTGGAAGATTTTAGGGCCATTTTTTAAATTTTGAAAACATTTTCAAGATTTTATGATTTTCAAAAATTTCTTTAAATTATCTCAAGGAACGTAAGAAAATTAAATTCATATAACCGTAAAAAATAAAGATAGAAAATAAAGGATCATTGTACATTTTATATTTTGTTTGAAAATTTGACTATATTTTCGACAATTAAGCTTTTTGGACGAATTTATATATTTTTGAGATTTAAAGAATACAAATTTTCGTATAGAAATATCAACATACCAACATTTTTCGTTCATAATTCTCTAAAAACAAAAAAACGACAAAACGAATAGTATTTCGAAATTTTAACTTTTAATTAAAAATAAATTTTCCCTCAAATTGGAAAAGTACTTGAGCACCTAACACACGATTGATGATACTATAGTTATAAGTTTAAAAAGAGCGGTTATTTTATTTTTTATTTTTAATGTTCATTAAGTTTACTTGAACTTCCGCAATTCGAAAATTAAGTACGTGGATGTAATAAAGATTGATTCTGTGAAAAAGGAGATGATTAATTCTCGGTTACATAATTTCTACGTTCTTTTTCAGATATTTTATTTCATTATATTATATAATATATAATATTATTATTATATTATATTATATATTATATATATTATATATAATTATATTTTAAATTATATAATTTGAAAGGCCATAAATTAATAAAGGTTTTCTATAATTTCTGAAATTTAGCATCCCTGAAAAAAGTCGCTCAGCAATATGGTATATACATACATATCGGCAATATATATTTATATATGTGTGTGTGTGTATGTGTATAAGAAATAAATGCGTTTGATTTAGGTTATTAAACTTTTTAGTATCGTTTTCACTGAGCTTAAAATTTGATGTTCAATAAATGTTGACAAAAAGATTGTTTACAGAGGAAAAGGGATCTGACTAATATTTCTGCTAAGATCTTTTTTCTACGATGCATATTCGTTTTTGATTTTCAGAAAATTAAACGCCATTTTTAGCTTGCATTTATTTCTGCACATTATTTTTATTTTTCTAAATTCTTTTTTGTCTTCCGAACTTCGATTTTTGATATAAACATGGAAATTCTTTATTTTTTGTAAAACTTAGATCCGCATTTGACAGTAAAATAACTAGTACTTACTTCATTTTTTAATTACAAAAAAATAATCTACATTTCACGTGAAAAAGTAATTTTGAAATACAGAGTTTTAAAGAACTGGATTTTTAAACTACATTAGTTTTAAACTACGGAAGTTTTAACCTATGCATGTTACAAAGTACGCGTGTTTCACATAGCGGGCATTTAAAAATGCATGAGTTTAAAACTGCAAAAGTTTGAAATACGGCAATTTCAAAACTGCACAAATTTTACATAGAGGGTGTTTGAAACTACGGAAATTTATAACTGCAGAAGTTTTAAACTACAGAAGTTTTAAACAATGCAAGTTTCAAAGTACGGGCATTTAAAACTGCAAGAGTTTCAAAACTGCAAAAGTTTTACATAGCGGATGTTTGAAACTACGGAAATTTATAACTGCAGAAGTTTTAAAATATGAGAGTTTTCAACAATGGAAGTTTCCAATTACGCGAGTTTCACACAGTGGGAGTTTGAAACTACCGTATCCTTTAACCGCGGTAGTTTTAAACTATGAAAGTTTTAGTGTACGCGCTTTTTAAACTGAAGGAGTTTGAAATTGCAAAAGTTTAAAATTACAGGAATCTAAAACGAAGCGTGTTTCACACAGTGGATGTTTTAAAATGCAGTACGGTAGTTTTAAACTATAACGGTTTCAACCTATGGATGTTTCCAAGTGAACGAATTTCACATACTGGAAGTTTGAAACTACGGTCGTGTTAAACCACAGTAATCCTAAATTTTGAACTATGGGAGTTTGAAAGTACGAGCATTTAAAACTTCAGGATTTTAAAACTGCAGGACTTTTAGTTTAAGGTAGTTTCAAACCGCGACTATGAATTTTTCAAATTACGCTAGTTTAACACTGTGCAAATTTGAAACTGCATGAATCTGAATCAAAAAGGTTTTTAAACTACAGTAATTTTATACCACGGGAATTTTAAGCTATGGAAGTTTCAAAGCACGGTTGTCTAAAACTGCAGGATTTTGAAACTGCAAGAATTAAGAAATACGGGATTTCTAAACTACGTAATTTATACACGAAATTTTTAATGCGGTTTTAAACTGCAGGAGTTCTAAACGACAGGATCTTTGAACGACAGTTTTAAACTAAGCTAGTTTCACGCTACGGGAGTTTTTAACTGCGGAAATTCTAAAGGACTTTAAATGGCAGCAGTTTGAAACTGGGCGAGTTTCGCATGATGGGATTTTGAAACTACGAGAGTTTTGAATTGCAGGAGTTTTAAACTACAGGAGTTATAAACAACAGGCGTTTTAAAAGTTACAAGTTTAAAGATGCTCCAGTTTAAAAATACGGGCTTTTTTTAGAATTCACAACTTTAAAATTGCGGTAGTTTCAAATTGCGGGAGCATCACACTGCTGGAGCTTTGCACTGGGTGAATGTCAAACTACGGTAGTTTAAAACTGTGTCAGTTTTAAACAACAGTATTTTTTATCTATGGGAGTTTTATGCTGCAAGACTTTTAGAATACTTCAGTTTCAAACTAAAGGCGGCTTAAACTACATTATTTGCAAACTACGGAAGTTTTAAGCTGCGTAAGTTGCAAACTATGGGAGTTTCCAGAGCTATTCAAATTTTTAGAAAACATGACGATTTCGTGTTTTTTTTGCCGTATTTTTATATTTAATGGACATTTTTCCCTTATCATGGGCAATATCACAGTATTGTTATAAACATTATAGTACTTTAGCAACAGATCAAAAGACAGGCATATTTGATAATTTCCACCGATACATATTGTACAAAAATATTTCGTGTAACTTCTGAAATTAGGAACTCAATAAATATGTGAAAGGCCACACTGCATACGGGCGCAGATGTCAAATTTCGGAGATGCGTTTTTTTGGCCTTAGCTAATGTT
This sequence comes from Druon quercuslanigerum, assembly GCA_010014905.2. Lineage (NCBI taxonomy): Eukaryota > Metazoa > Arthropoda > Insecta > Hymenoptera > Cynipidae > Druon > Druon quercuslanigerum. Next base: position 540 of record JAAAKG020178070.1, on the reverse strand, counting down.
TTCAACCTGACTCATATTTCTGTAGAAAATTATGGACCAGTTCAATTTTGAATTGTATCAAAATAAAAGTTTAGTATTTTTTTTAAATAAAGTAATTTCAACTTGTAGCCCGTTCTTTTCACAATTTGATAGACATTCGCCAACCTCATCAGGCTAATTTATTAAAATAAAGAAACACTACATATATCATCAATATTTTTATAGGTACACAGTATAAGTTAAAAGCAAATTAAAAAAATAAATTACCGTTGACATTTACTAGTCAAAACATAAATTTTTAAGGCGTCTAAATTAAGTTAAATATGAAACACGCATTTTGGTCCGATTGAAATGACCGTCTAAAGTCAACTGAAGAGACAAACCATTGTGTCGTTATCATATACGTACTCGTACATAAATTCGTGGATAGTACAAATTTAATTCTGTCTTATGAAATGTTAAACACCTAAATTTAATTTCTGTAATAATGGAAAATATATTTTTCTAAGACCATGAATATCTTCTTTTTTATTAATGTTATTAGAATTGCTATTTATATAG
>JAAAKG020178059.1:0-26409 GCA_010014905.2 Druon quercuslanigerum | reverse complement strand
GGGACTATTGGAATCCCAGATTCAGATTGAGCGACCCAAAAGATATAAAGATATGGTTGTAAAGTCGGCCGGACATGGAACTCTTTTAATTTTATACAACATATACAAGAAAAAACGCTGTTTTCGTCATTTTTACGTCTATTTGTGCTTTTTTTTGAAAACTATAACCTGATTGAGTTATTTTAAACCCCAAATTCAGATTTAGCGACAGAAAAGGCATTAAGATATTGTTGTAAAGTTGCTAGAACATAAAAATCTTTAATTTTTGTTCATAATATACAAAAAAAGGCTGTTTTCCTCATTTTTACGTATATTTTTGCTTTTTTTGGAAAACTATGACCTGATAGGGTTATTTAAACCCCAGATTCAGATTAAGTGACTTAAAAGACATATAGATACGGTTGTAAAGTCGACCGGACATGAAAATATTTTGTTTTTATACAAAATATACAAGAAAAAACGCTGTTTTCGTCATTTTTACGTATCTTTTTGCATTTTTTGGGAAACTGTGACCTGATTGGGTTATTTGGACCCCGGATTCAAAATCAGCGACCCCAAAAACATATAGATATGGTAGTTTAGTCTACCGGATAGACCACTTTTTTTGTGTGCCTGTGTTATTGGTTGAAGATTCAAGTGTTTGTTTGCTGAAAATTAATTTTTTAAACTGAAAATTTAACCGTATTATCTTAAGTTGCATTTTTTTATTTAACACTTGAACAATTTTGTTGACAGTTTGTTTTCCTTTGTGGAAAATTGACCTTATTCAGTTAAAAATTTATATTTTTTTGGTAGAAAATTATTCTAATAAAAAAATCATCCATTTTAATTAAGAACTAATTTTTTTGGTTAAAAATAAATTTTTTTGCAATTTTTTTTAATTTGTTGTTTTGTTTCAAGCTTTATTTTAAAATGTTGAATTTATGTTTTTTCACATAAAGTTTTAACTTCATAGGTAAATTGAAAAACTAAAAATGGGTAATCAGTTTAATTTTCTACTACATTGTAGTTTTTACCAAAACTTAATTAGTTTCATTTTTCGTTAAAAAAAGAAAAAATTTCACGAAAAATGTAGTTGGTATTTAATTAAAAAAAGCTCTTCAAATTCTAGAATAAAAAAATTAATTGTTAAAAGATTTGATTTCTTTTAAATCAAAAATCACTGTCAGGTTCAACGTTAAAAATTGTAGAATGTTGAATTTATTCCAAGAAAAGTTTAGTTATTCTCAACACTTTGGAAATTATATAATTTCTCTTTAGATACTATCCAAAATTACAAAATGCGCAAAGTAAGAAATACGGAAAATCTCACAGTGCAATAATTCTCTCCCGGCTGTCAAAATAGTTTTGCGTGGTAGCGATCCCAGGATATGCATGTCTCGCATATAAAAATATACGCTAGATGCACACATGGGCGCATAGACCTCAAGGAACGAAGATAAGAGTGGGACTTACCGAAAACGGCAACTACCCACTGAACCTGAACTTCATTCCCTGCGAACCAGTGAACCCACAACCGCTTTCGCATTACGATGGGAGCACAGGGGTAAGGGCCATAAGCCGTGCTTCGGCTACCATCTTCTATTCTCTAGAAGTGGTCTTCTTCTTTTTCAGCTGCTTGTCCCAACCAAGATGTACGCATCGTCCTCAGTAGTGCGGGAGTTCTCCACATCGGTGGAACTGTCGGTCCACATTGTCTGCTGGGGTTCCTGCTGGCTCCCTTCTTCAGAGTTAAAATACAGCTTCATGTTACAACCAAGATGAACGCATCGCCCTCAGCAGCGCGACCGTGTCGCGCAACGGGCTTATCGGCCTTCGAACATCCTGGCTGAGTGTAGTTAGTTAGGATGTCCCTTTAGACGCCTGACTTTCCTGCTGAGCTTTAGATCAGATTCATTCCCCAATCAATATGAACGCATCGTCCTCAGTAGCATGATGTCATGCATCAGACTCGTCGGCCTTCGATCATATTCGCTGGGCACAGTTGACTCTCTGTTTTACGGGTGTTCTTCAATTTCGACAGTTTCAGCCTTCTTCTGTCGTAAAATTGATTCAGCGTACGCTGCTACTGCTTCCTAAGTCTCCTCGTTCCGCAGCATCTCTTCATATTACACTCTCCAGTGTAAGACGTCCTAATTCTATTTTAAGCCTATTCCTCTGCTTGTTTCAGCGTTCACATTTAAAAAAGGTGTGCTCTGCGTCGTCTAAATCGGCATTGCAGCAGACTCACTACGGGCTCTGTAACTTGTTGATCTTCTGGAGGTAGACTCTGAAATAGCTGTGTCCCAAAAGAAATTGTGTGAGGTAATAGCTGACCTCGCCATGCTAATGATTGACCCATGCATCTATTTCGTGTGTTAATCTGAAGGTCCATTTTCGCCTGGTATCCGCATTCCATCTTGTCTGCGACTGCTGCATAGTTTGTGCTCTGGCTTCTCTTTTGACCTCAAATTTGCCGCATTCGTTAGTCTTTGTACCGACCACTTTGCGTTCTGCCGCAAGCAGATCAATTGGCATAACTCGAGCAAGCAGTAGTGTCGCTGGTTCTGAGACGGTACGGTAAGCACATGCGACTGGCTACGCCCCTCTTCACTGTACCCCTGCCATGCGTTTGCGGTATTTCTCTATTCTAACAGCATCCGCCCAAACTTCGGCCCCGTACAGAAGGATAGAGTGTGTCTCTGATTTTGGGAACTTTGCCATTAAACAACTTAGATTTACCGTGGCCGTAATTGCCTTGTTAGCCGTTCGTTTAATCTGCTTCCAAAAGGTGAGTTTGTGTTCGAGGAGGATTCCAAGGTATTTCGCTACTTTTCTCGTCTGCACCTTTTCGGTTCCCACCTGTATTGACATTTCCACGTCGATTCTTTTCGTTGTCAAAATCACGATCTCTGTCTTCTGAATAGCTTAACTCAAATTATGTTCAGCTATCCATCGCTGGACCCGTCTCATGACTTCATTTAGCTTCCACTAAGCTTGCTCGAGATCGCTAGCAGCTGTAGTCGCTGCTATGTCATCTGCGTAGCCCACAAGCCGTGTGTCTTCCGGCATTTCGATTCGCAAAATGCTGACATAAGACACGTTTCATACGCCTCGTCGAAGGATGGATCCTTAGGCCGCGCCCGCAGTGATTTTTTTATGTCGAGGTCCTTCGCACGTTTCGTAGAGCAGTACCCGATCCTTTAAGTAATTACTTACTATCCGGATAAGGTACTGCGGCAAGTTGAAATTATGCTCCAACGCATTCAACAACCCATATCAACCCATTTTACCGAGTTGAAAACGTTTCTTACGTCCAAAACAACAAGTATTACAATTTTTCGTGAGTACCAACCTACCTGTCGTTCCTGTAGATCAGTGTTCACAATCTGTGTCACAGCACCTATCGTGGACATCCCTTTCTGTAAACCATACTGATTGCTGGATAGGTCTCCAGCAGCTTGTATAGCCGATTGTAGTCGATGTTTAATCAGCCTCTCCAAGAGCTTTATTGCCGTGTCTAGCAGACACAATGGTCTGTAAGATGACGGTGAGTTCGGATTGCCTTTGCTCTTTTCTATAAGCACGAGGTTTCGTTGTTTCTACTAATAAGGAAAGGTTTTTGTCTTGAGGCAGCTGTTGTACATATTTAACATCATACCGTGGCTTATACGTACAGTAGCTCTCATAGCCTCTACTAAAATGCCATTCGGGCCTGGAGCCTTCTTGTTTTGCCGGGATCTTGCGGCTTCAACATGCTCCATCTTGGCGAGGAGCGGGATCTTCTGCATTAATGCATTTGTGTCTTTCTCCTCCCGTAGTTGGTGTGTGAAGAAAAGCGTGTCCACAACACTTGCCATTTTTTTGGCATCCCGCGGACCCATTGAGGTAAGCCTCAATGGTCATTGTCCACTGCATTTTTGATATTTTGCCATCGAAGGATCTTGCTCTTTTTAATTGATTTTCCTAATTCCTTCTTAGCTGCTTTGCAAGCTACAATTCTCACTGCTGCTTCGTCTGGTCGTGTTTTCTTCAAACGCTGAGCTCTGCATCTCAAGACAAGGCAATCGCTTCTGAGCTTTGCAATCTCGTTCGACCACTAATAGGCTGGACGTCGATTGTCGCGTGATATTTTTTTGGGCATAAATACGTCACAGGCTTTAATTATTAACTGCATCATGGCATCAACAACCGCTACGGGGTCTCCCTGAGCCATTGAATTTAATAGCTCCTGTCCGCTGGTAAGCTTTGTTGCCATCTTCTATTTGTCCATCTTAGTAGCTTTTTATTTTGGTTTTGGCTTGTTCATCTGAGGTCTCCCTCGACAAAGGAACAATTGTATACATAAATTGATATACAAATGGTCACTTTCAGTATTGTCCTCCATGACCCTCCAATTACAGACCCGTTTAGGAAGGTTTTCTGTCACTAAAGATATGTCTGGGACGGTTTCTCTTTGTACAGGACGTCGAAAAGTGGTCTTTCCCGTATTCATAACTATGAGAACCCTTCTTGCGGTCATCTTTATTACTTTCTTGCATCTGAAGTCTATGTACGTAATTACCCAATCTAGAGCTTTTGCGTTGAAGTCTCCAGCAATCAACGTGTCTCGTTCAGTATCCTTCAGTATATTAAGATTTGCTTGTACTATGTTTATCATCTTCTGATTTTTTCTTTAGCTCGATCTAGCGCTTTACAAAATATCAAAAATCTACCTGAGCCGAGCACTTGGTATTCTGGTTCTGTGTCTGTTCTTGACTCAGCGCTCATGACGCAGTGCAGCTCTTCCGTGCAACTGGCCGCCTTGTGTCCATTCTTGCCACATCTGTAGCACATAGCAGTGCGGTTAGATCCTTTGCAGTTTCATGATTGATGGCCGAAGTAAAGGCACTTGAAGCATCGGGTACTAAACTCTGTACAGCTCCCGTCTATCCTAGTGCTGTCTTTGTGGCACTTACGAAGTTTTGTGTAGCCTTCGTGTCTCTTCCTAGCTCTAGAAAAATGTCGCCGCCGAGCGTTCGACGAATGCTCGTTTTTCGGATCGCGACGGTTTTGTACTCCATCGTCTTTTCTTCTCCTCTTTTCCTTTTGTCAGTTGGGTTCGCCATGTTATTTTTAGCAGGGCTATTTGCTGGTCTCTTTATTGAAGATGCTGGCGTCTTAGGAGCGCCTGAGCTTTCCGTGTGAACAAGTGGAGAGGCCGGGAAACACGGACGGACCGAAACTCGCCCGGAGCACTGCCGATTCCGATCTCTGCAGCCACGACGCACTCCCTTATTAAGGCCTCAAGGGGCCGGCTCCTGATTCCATACTGCGGCTGACACCTCGGCAGTGCAAGCAAACCTCAGCCTCTCGCCACACAAGCGGGTTAGGCAAACGTGGTTCGGAGCACTCCCAGTGGGATACAGCACAGAACAATCGTGTTTTTTTCTTAATGTATCCTTCACCCAGTCTATTTGGTCCGCGAGGTGTATTTTATTTCCGCCTTACACAGGTGAAAAAGATATAGTCTCATACCATCATCCTTTAAGTAAGCAAATAAAAGTTTATGTGTTTCCAGATTTTCGTGATGTTATGAAACTGACATGAAATCAGTTTCTTGAGGATTTTATTATATTTAAAGATAAAAGCAAACAAGAAATATCTGCACAAACTACTTAACTTAAATAGCAAGAGACTAAGTACGATAACCATGTTTAATTTTACATTTTACACAAATAAAGATTGTCTTGAAGTCGAAAGTCGTCTAAGACTCGGCCGTTGCTTCTATGCAGCGACGCGACGATGACGCTTACTTCAAACTGTAGTTCTTATGTATTTTTATTCGCAAGCAGAGATACTTTTTTGAAATTCCCTGAAATTAGGTGATCCACTTCTGTGGGAAGCTCCTCGATTTCTGCTGGGGTCATATCTTCAACCGTCTTACTGTCTATGTTTATTTTCACCCGTCTGTTGGTCCCATATCCTGTGTTTTCACCTCGTCTTCTATATATTGCACAAAGACTTGTATTATTTCTTATAAATATATATCAGAAGGATTAGAAGTTCCAAAACAAGGAAAGCAGAAATAGTTTTGCCATTAGGTGAACACTCGAATTATAAAATAGACTCTGCAACGAGTAACAGAAAATTAAAATTTTTTCTCAAGAACGTACGCAACATAATAAATGTGAGCTCTTTTGAAGACTTAATGGAATAAGCTTTACATTATTTAGAATTTATGATAATTCCAGGGCAAGTTTGTTTTCGTTGCTCTTTTTCAGTTTCTTTTTGGATAGCGGATGGGAATATAAGGATGTTGAATTGAATAATAAAATTCTTTGGAATTCTTTAGAATCCTGTCGGTAAAAAATTTACATTTATAATAAAATATCCAGGAACGGAAAATCATAATCCTATATTTTTCTGGATGGCACTTTCTTCAAAAAATAGACAATTGTATGTTGGTCAAAAAGTATACAGTGTGAGGATTGTTCATAAGAATAATATCAGTTGTAGAATTTAATATTATTAGCAAAAAAGTTCTGACGAAATAATTGACATTTTTTTGTCAAGAGAAAATTGAATTTTAGTCTTAACAGATTGAAATGAGGGTAGACTTTCCGCTAAGCTGCATATCCTTAAATATTGCTATTTTTGTTACTAAAAATTGTTCTTACGCAATCAGCCCTCATTAGGAACAGAATAATTTTACCAAACCCCAGGGATATCGAAACCTTGCATCTGGTGTTATCTCTTATGGGTCTTATCGGACTGCAGATCTGAAATAGGTGAGCCAGTGGGGCTGCATCGTGAAGTGTAGCTGTTGTAGAACCTGTCGGACTCCATTACGTGAGACCTCGACAAATTAGCGATTCTTTCAGCGAGTATTCATGCTCACAAGCCACGATGTTTTTGCGCAGCAAGTCCTTGCGCATGTTCTACAGATAAAATGATGGAGCCAGAAGCATGTGAATATGCCCCGAATTAGCCTATCAATGGCTGAGAAATCTATATGATGCATATTAATTTTTAGCACATCAAAGGCGCTTTAGCGGCTTTAACCAGGAGTATGTTAGTAACGCAGGCTGGCGTTGTCCTAATCTAAGGACTCTGGTTATACAGGAAAAGAATTAGTAGCTTGGAGTTGTGTAGCTCAGTATGAAAGGAGTCGTACGGAAAAGGATCGAAGACATGCATAGGCGTCAAAGGTATGGATGCGATTTTGTTTCCTAGGCTGTGCTCCAGGGACCTCGCCGTCATTAGGTTAAGACTCAGGGGCAGAAAAAAAGTATGTCTAGGGGTTTTTATTGCTTCAGTCTATTCTCCGGGTAATACTATGAAGCCTTCATCACTAAGAGAGCTTAAGGCTCTGATTCATTACTGTCAGGAGAAAAAGCTTCCTCTGCTGTTAGGCTATATTGCAAACTCCGATCGCACAGTGTAGGAAAGCATAAACATCAACAGTCGTGGAGGAAATTTAATTAAATACCTAGGGAAAACTCAGCTGAATATTCTAAATCCACGGTGATACTCCCGAATTCTAGATTAAAAACAGAAGTGAGTTAAACGATTTGACCCGTATCACGGAAAAACCAAAAGCTGAGCAGTGGGCTGGAAAGTTTCGAAAGAGGAATCTCTCAAACCACAAATATATATTATTTTGGTTAGCCCTTAAAAAACCGGTGGTTTCAAGAACCAGAAACCTCAGGAATAAACTTTGGGACTCATATGAAGAAGAACTCTAAGGCAGGGTTGTGGAATTATTTGCAAGCTATGGTAAGCGTAGATGTGTACGAGCACGCCGTGGATTTTCCCCATAGGGCTCTGCCTACCTCATATATGAACAATTGCCCTAAATGGACAACTAAGCCTATAGAAGTAGAAGAATGGTGCTAGGCAAACAGAACTAAGTGTTCTTTATACAGGGATATCTATAAGACGGCTCAGTGGAATAAAATATGAATATAGGAATTTACAAACAGGAGGATTGAATGGAATCCTGAGAGGAATCAAAGAACATTGGAGATGGCCGAATAGAATTTGGCTGCCAAGGGAGGCATGTCAGCATTGTCGAGTGCCAATCATTTCTAAACCTGAAAAGGATGGATACACTGCTACAATAGATTTCTGGTCGATTATCTAATATCGTTCATTCTGAAGTCGCTAGAACATCTAGTTTTTATGTTCTGAAATTAAAAAAAGACACGTTTAAATTAAAAAAATCTTTTGAAGTTGTTTATTTAATAATAAAAACGAGTAAAAAATATATAGTAGAGCTAAATTCAATGTAAAAACGTTCACTCGTTAGACTGAATCTAGCACGAAGCAAGATATTTGCGATTAGAATGTGTTCGTTAAAGCCGGAGAAGCTTTAACGAAAGAGAATTCACAATCATAAAATTACAGTTGTTTTTGATCTTACCTTTAATATTAAAAGATGTGCTCACAAATGTGGAGGATGCGCAAAGACAGAGCTTTCATCCCGAGGCAAATACATTTTCGAGCGCGATGTGTTCCAAATCATAGACGCGTACCGTAGGCGGGCTCAAACTTACGGGTAAAGCGAGCTGGAGGCGCATGACAAGAATTTTCCTTTTTTTTTGTAATTTTAGTTGAAAGTTCATAGTTTAATTGAAAATTGATTTGTTTTGGTCAAAATTCGATTCGCGTGTTGGGCAGAAAATTAATTTTTATCCTTAAAGAATGATTTTCGTCGTTAAAACTTTCGAAAAAACGGTGTTTACTAAAACTTCTTTTGTTGAAAATAACCTGTATAGTTTAATATTAAGCTTTTCTGGTTGAAAATTCAACTTGACAAAAAATTGATTATTTATATTTCATCACTACAGTTGAAAATTCATTTTGGTTTTTGAAAACTAAAGTATTATGTTATGAAATTGTTTTTGTTTGTTTGTTTTTGTAGGAAATTAATCTTGATGTTTGTAAATTAATCTTTTTTGGTCGAAAATGTAACCTTCTGGAAAAGTTAAACCACCTTGTCAAGAATTCATTTGTTGGGTTTGAAAATTATTATTTCAGTTGACAATTTATTCCTTTGGTTGAAAAATTACTTACTTTTTGGACGAAAATTAATTTCAATTTAGTTATAAATTCAACTCAAAATTATAAATATATTGTAAAATGATATTCCTCACTACAATTCAGGATAACCATGAAGCATAAGACGAGAGAAAAAAACCTCATATTTAAATTTTAATTTTTTTGTGAGGTCAGATGTTCCAAGTAGGAATTAAGATTTTTTCACAAGTTCCCTGTTTGAACTATGAATTAGAGTAAAAATATTATACCAACAGTCATGATTAGAATCTAAAATATTTATTGTTCCATAAATCTAAAATTATATTTCTCATTAAAAAGTCATCTCTCTTTGCTTAATGTTGAGTAATTGGTAGCAATTTGAATTACATTCCGAAAACACATTTTATTTTTAGATTGATCATTTTAGTTTAAAATTTATCTTTTTCGTCAAAACTTCTACTATTGTGTTAAAAAGTTTTTTTTTTCTTTTGCTTTAAAATAAATTTTTATAACTGGAAGTAAAACTATTTCATTTTTGATTGAAAATTTAAGTATTTGGTAGAAGATTCATCTCTTTGGTTGATAATTAAAATATTTAATCAAAAATTCGTTTTCTTTGTTTAAAATAAATTTATGTAAAATTAAATAAAATATTCCATTGTTGTGTCAATATTTTTTAGTTGTAAGTTTAAACATTTGATATAAAATTAATCTTTACAGCTAAAAATTAATCTGTACTTGTTTAGAATTATTTTTTTTCAAAATACTCGGTTTAAATTTTAACTGCTTTGCAAAAATGCCATACTTTTGGAAAAAGATTTATTATTTGAGTTTAAAATGTACATCCTTAGTCCAAAATTAAACTATTCTATTGAAATTCAAACTATTATGCTGATAATTAATTTCTTAACTGAAAATTTTAGAATTCTACTTTTGGTTATATATTTTTTTGTAGAAAATTATTTTTTTGTTCTTCGTTGAAAATCAATCTTTATTGTTGAAAATGTACTTATTTTAGTGCGAATTCGTTTATTTTTTGTTCAAAATTAATGTTTATAATCGTTATCTTAAATTTTTTATTTTTTCTCACAATTGCAACTATTTCTTTAAAAATTGTTTTTCTTTTTTGGAAATACAACTGCTTGCCTGAATGTTAAACTAATTCGTCAATAATTTATTTTTTTAAAAGATTAATAATTTTAGTCTGAAATTTCTTAAAGTTACGATTTAAATATTTTGTGAATAATAATGTTTATTAATTAATAATTTGATGGAAAATGTAACCATGGAGTATTTCGGTTCTTTATCAAATAACATAGTCAATTACATATTCCTTATCAATTAGATTATATGCGTGAAGGCTGTCCTACTCAGTTATTTGCATGTCATTAGTCAGTTTCAAATAAAAAATTGTACGAACTAAATTTTTTAAGGCTAATATCGCAGCTTATACAATCTATTAAGTTTAATTGCTTGAATGAAAAGAACTCTTTTTTAGTCTGAAAATTAAATTACTTTGGTAGAAAATTCATCTATTTGATTTAAATTTATTAATATAATTGAAAAATTGTTTTCTGTCAATCTAGTTCAACTTTAAGGAAAATTTCAACCATGAAGATTATAGTACCGTTCAAGGAAAAAGAGCAAGCAAATATGCTAGAAATTTATTTAATTTCTAGGTTATAAGATTTTTTTTTTACCAAAAAGAACCAGTTTTTAAGCAAAATAATAAACTTTCAAAGAGTAATAATAAAGTATCCTCAAAGTAGTCATACTTTAATCAAGTATGTAAATTGATGTCCAAAAACTTTAATCCGAAAAAAATCCACAAAACCCTTATATTTTAAAAAAAGAGACACATTTTCAGCTATGGTGATAAATCTTCAACCAAATAATAAGTTTTTGAGAAATTACTTAAAGTTTTATCCAAGTACTTGAATTTTCAATAGAGTGAAATGTTTCCGTCAAGAAAGAAAAAAAATGTCAACCAAATTTGAGAATTTTCACCAAAAAAGGTTATTATTTTTTATTTTTGAATTCTTTAATTTTTTTCAATAACCTTTTTTGGTCAAAATTCTCAAATTTGGTTGACATTTTTTTCTTTCTTGACGGAATTCTTACTAGTCTGCATTTCTAAAGGAAAAATTATAATTCTTGACGGAGATTCCATATTTTAGCTCCTACAATTATGATCTTACGTTATAGAAATTAGGAGGGCATGCATTAAAATGCGTATTATGATGTTATAAATTTCGTAAAATATGTAAAAATATTACATTATAAAATATAACAGTATTAGAGATTCAAGTGTTTATCGTTAAATATTCATCCACATATAGTTGAACATTAATTTAGGTAGGGAAATTTTAATAAACGTTACAGAAATTTCAGAGCTTTGAAGCATATCAAAAAGTAAATGTTACTTCTATTATTGCCAACGATTACAATTTATTTAAAAAAATTAATTATGACTTTTAGGGTTTAAAAATATTCGAGAAGTTTTAAAAACATTAAAGAGACATTAAAAAGGATTCTATATTTATTATTTGTATTTCAACAAGATTCAAGAAGATTGAAAGGGGTAAACAGGCGAAGTGAAAATAAAAAATCTTTTGAGAGACATTAGAATGCAGGTAAGGAGAAAAAGGAGTTAAGAGAATAGGAGAGACGAAGAAAGAAAAAGAAGGAATGTTTTTAGTAAAAGTTGAGAGTGAGGAGGAAAAAAAAAATTATAAAGGGGAAAAAATATTAAGAGGAAGAACGGAAAGAATTGAAGAAGATCTAACATGGAGGGAGAGGAAAAGGAAATGGAAAATAGAGCAGAGGTCCTGGGTAGAGGAAAAAAGGGGCACATGGTGTATGTAGATAGATACAGGTTATGGATAAATGGAGAAAAAAGGTGCTAGGACGAAAAATAAGCAGAAATAAGAAAAAAGAAAAAAGCTTTGAGAAAGGTAGGGGGAAGAAGACGAAAAATAATCTAGAAAAAAACAGAGGGGTTTACAATCGGCAAAGCGGAAAAAAGTAAGGATGAAACAAGAGAGCAATAAAGAGAGAAACGTGAATATAGCTTTCTAGAATGTATCAGGTTTGAAGAACAAGAATAAAGAATTTTGGAGGGAGTTAGAAAAGTGAAATGCGATTATAAGTGAAACCCAGGCAGATGAGAAGGATTGGAAGGGGAAAAAAGGATGTTGGCGAAAGGTTATGCGTGGACAATGCAAGAAGCAAAAAAAGAAGACTTTAAAGGGAGAGGGATGGGCGGAATGGAATCAGGGGTGAGAAAAGAATTAGCAGAGTAAAACTTAAAAAACATGGATACAGTTAGGAATAGGATGGAACCATGGTAAGAAGGATTATAGGTTGGAAAGTCAAAATAGCGTTCCTTTGTGTGTATAGAAGAAGATGAGAAGAGGAAGGCTGACGAGTAATAAGGAGGTGGATGGAGGAAAAGAAAGAAGAACTGGTTTTAATTGGAGGGGACCTAAACGCTTAGACTGGTGAACAGGCAGGAGGGATTTGGGACGAAGAAAAGGACGCATATATAAGGAAATCCAAACATAGAGAGACGGACTGGGAGGGGAGATTACATTCATAGAAAAGAGAGCAACAGTATTAGACTACATCTTGGCTGAAGAATGAATGCAGCATATGATAGGGAGTATGAAGGTGGGGAATGAGATAGGGTCCGAGCACTTTCCGGTCATAGCCACACTAAAAGGAGGCGGCAGTAAACGCGGCAGAGGGAGAAAGAAACCAGGGGGCGAAAAAACACGAAAATTGGAGTCTGGGGTATAGATAATTTAACAGATTTTAAAGAAAAGATGGTAAAGAAGAAGTTTAAGTATGAAAAATTGGAGGGCGTAGACTGGTTAATTGAAAGATTGAAGGGATCGATTAAGATAGTAAAGGATGAGTTGGGTACTAAAGAAGAACGAGTAAGGGGATAGAGAGGCTAGTGGGATAAGGAATGCTGGGAGAGTAAAAAGAGAATAAAAGAGTGTGTAAGAAAATGGAGAAAAGGGGAAATAAAGAAGGAGGAGTACAACAGAAGAAAAAAAGAACATGAGCAGATCCTGAAAAGAAAAAGACAAAGTGAAAAGAAGGAATATAAGGCAGAATTAGAAGAAGCAATCAAAGAAGGTAGGGTGTGGGATGTGATAAATAGTGATAGAGGGAAAATAAAAGACTTTAATAAAGATATAGAAATTGGGGGGGGGGGGCTGTTTTAAGGGTCTATTAGGGCGAGAGCGTAATAAAAGTAAAGGGGAAAGGTGAAGCATTGTCCAAGGACAAATGGAGGAAGGAAATAAAATAACACGAGAAGAAACGGATGAGGCGACAGGAGAAGATGGGATGGAGAACGAAGCAAGGAAGTATGGAGGAGAAGGAGTTAGGGATGCTCTGGAAAGGAGAAGGGTTGCCGGAAGCGTGGACGACAGCACTGGTGGTACTGCTTGTCCAGAATGAGGAAGCAAAGAAGGTAGAGGAATACAAAGGGATAACTCTCATGTTATTCGACTATAAAATATATGCAGAAAACTTAATAAAAAGTTGGAGAGTCAGGTAGAACAAAAAGAAAGTATCCGACACAATCAGACAGGATTCATAAAAGGGATAGGCACCATAGACAACATTTACGATTTAACTACTTAGTTAACAGAAATTTAGGGAGAAGGAAAGGGAAACTAGTTGTATTGTTCGTAGATTTCAAAACAGCGTTAGGAAGGGGTGTAGAGAAAAAGTGGTTGTAAAGGATAAAATAAATTGGTAATGAAACTAGGATTAGGGTGAAGATAGGAAAGAAAAAAGGGCAGGTTTTCTGGATAGGGAGAGGTCTAAGGCAAGGGTGCCCGTTGAGTTCGTTACCATTTATAATGCTGCTAACTAAAAAAGGGAAAGGGGGAACGCTTTTAGGTAATAGCAAACTATCATGAAAATCATTAGGATGAACCTAATGATAATAATCTTCGAAGAGTATGTGAAAGCAAAAAATTTCACGGTAAACGTAGATAAGAAAAAGGTGATGTGCTTCAGGAATAAAAAGAGAAAAATAAAATACGTTACCTAGGTTTCTGGTTTGAGGCAGAAGGGTAAAACGAGCTGCAGGTGAGAAAAAAATTGAATGTGCTAGTAAAGTGATAGACTAAGTATAGGGTATAGGGAAAAGAAGGTTTAAGGACGATTGGAGAATGAGAGTGTGGATGTTTGATGCGTTGGTCTGGGAGGCGTTGCGTTATGGAGTGGACATATGAGGATGGACAGAACATAGTAAAGTTAAGAGCATGCACGAGCGATTTTTGAGATGGAGAGAGGGAGAGAGGGAAGCAGAATAACACAAGCATGGTTGTGCGAAATTTGAAACAATGAGGCGAGATTTAATTTGGGAAATTCAAAATGGGCGAAAGAAAGGAGCAAAATGAGAAGGGTTTGCAATATACGAAAAGAAAATAAAAAAGGAAAAAAACGGAGTACGGTTGTACGGTTTAGAATGGGAGAAGGAATGAGAGCATGCAGATATTGTTTGGATGAAGAGGAGAATTTATGTAGAGTAGTATATATGCATTATTTAGGCGTTTGTCAAAACAAAAATTGGTCTTTTCGATGTCAACTTTTCAAATTAGGAACTTCAGGATAACTTCAGCAAAATGAACAATTTAATATTCAGTTTTATAATTTTTTGAACTAATTTGATAAACAAATTCATTATTCGGGCATCTGCAGACAGAATTTTTTTATTTTTTTATTTCAGACTTTCAATTTGAAATCATTATTATAAATTCAGCAAAATTTATGATTATTTTATAAATTTTATGTATTTAAAAAAGTTGTCAAAAATATTGATTTCTTCATCATTATAGGTCATTATATGTTTTTATCGAAATTTCTTGTATTATGACAAATAAAAATGAAGAACAAATTCTTTGAACCATTAATGTGTTTACAATAAGTTGTATTGTTTGTTATATAATATTTGAGCATCTTTAACTACTGTTACTCTATGAACTATAGGAAATTTTAACATAGAAAAATGGCCACTTGCTCGTCATATTTATTTATTTATAAGAAAATTGAAAGCCTTAAAAAAATATTACTATAATTCTAATCTTAAAATTTTTTTATTTTCATTCAAGATTAATTTTGAAAAGAGACTTTAAAAATTGTGAAGCATCCGACCGAATTTCGCACCTGAGTATTGGCGTAAGACGCTATTATTTTTGTCAGAAATTTTAGAATAACGTTCCTTGTTAATTCATTTTTCATACAAAAAACGTGATGAACCATAATAAGAGCAGACAACGTACTTCATTTCTGATCTAGCATCAATAGAGTTATATGTAGTGTATACAAGTTGTTTTTCTAAGCTTATAAATAGTGGCAGTAAAAAATTTATCTTATTACTTTATCACATTATTGAATATACCTCCAAATTTTTCACTGGCAATGTGTTCTTCATGGCTCAAAAGTTTTTAGTTCGATGTCATAGAATAATATTGGTAACATAGGACGACAAAATGGTTTGGGAGTCTAATGGAATTTCAATGGTTATATTATATATTTTGGGGGTCGCTGAAAACGAATTCATACGCAGAATTGAGCCAGCACGTCAGGATTTTCATTAAAATTCAAAGAATGGTTGAGAACCTGAAATTTCTGAATAAATTTCGTCCTCAAACGTACAATCCCAAATTACCAAACCTCAAACCCACATACTAGCAAGCCCCAAACCCACCAACCCCTAACCAAGAAGCCCCAAACCAGCAAGTTCCACATCAACAAACCCACTAATCCCAAACCAACAAGCTTTAAACCCACAAACTCTAAATACAAAAGCTCCATATCCACAAACCTACAAACCAAACCCACCAACCCCAAACTCAGAATCCCCAAACCAACAAGCTCTATATCCACAGACGTACAACCACGAAAGCAGCAATCCCCGAACCCACAAACCTCAATTTCAGAAGCCCAAATGCCTCAGATCTTATAACCCTCATTGAGAAATTGGTATAATTCGATGTTGGTGGGTTTGGGGTTTTTTAATTTGGAGTTTGTGGGTTCGGGGTTTGTAGGTTGTGTATTTTGAGTTTGTGGGTTTGGAGCTTGTTGGTTTGGCGTTTGTGGGTCTGTTTGTATGGAGCTTGTGGGTTTTGGGCTTGTTGATTTAGGGTTTTTGGGTTTAGAGCTAGTTAGTTGGTGGGTTTGAGGATTGTTAATTTTGGTTTTGTAGGTTTTTGAACGAAATTTATGCAGAAATTCCAGGTTTTTGACCTCTTTTGAGTTTCACTGGAAATCCTGACATGCTGGTTTAATTATGCGAATATATTCGTGTTCAGCGACCCCAAAAACATAAAGTACACTTAATAGAATCCCAGTTGACTCCCAAAACCATTTTGTGGAAAAAGTTTTGTTCTTGAAGATGGTGTTCCTTATATTATGGCTCGCATGGCAAAAGTAATCCATTAAGAAAATGAATTAAATTTGTTTTCTAATCCTAGACTCAGCTAAGAAATATCTGAAGACTTTTTAATAATTTTTATTGCTTCAGTGATTTCAGTCGACAATTGCCTGGAAAAAATAATTACGTGTCGGTCAAGATAACCAAAGGTTATCCTAGCGGGAAGTTATGACACACATTAAGTTTTCGTGTGTACAATTCATCATAACAAGAGACTAATGATAGCTGGAGAACGACTAAAAGAGCTTGAAGGTGCATAATCTCGAACTGATTTTCTTGGATCGTTTGAAGATATTTCACGTACCATTGTATGCGAGGTACCGAAACATATTTCTATTTTCATGATGGAAAAAACTGCCTTGTTACGTATAAAAATATGCATAGGGAAAGTTGCAGGACTTATTTGACAAAAATTGGATTTATAAAAACACGTGAACATGATGAACAAACAAAAAGAGCATATGGCTAGACTACTGTAAACTCAGGCGAAAAATGCGTTTTATTAATTACAATAGATTTACTCGGTTTGTTGAAACATGGTCAGTGTTTTTCCTTTCTAATGTTTTTCCTTCCCTATCCTTTACACACCTCCCACACACTTACTTGGTGTTGGGGGGGGGGGGGGCTACAGTTTAAGGTGGGTTCCGAACGACCAAGAGCAACAGCCTCAAGTACTTAGAGAACTTTTTTCTCTAGAGGTACCGATCCCACGACTATCCGGAGATGAAGAACTCCCTTGCTAGGCTAGTGTTCACCGCATGGGCCAGCGAGGCTCTTCCTGAGTGCGAGGCGGGAATCGAACCCGCAAAACGACAGAGTAGGTCCAAAGCCTGAGCTTCAGCCCCCACGACCATCGTCCCACTCCAACATGGTCAGTTTCATAATCATTTCGGATTAACTTCCCACGATTCAACTGCCTATTATTAGTTTATAAAGAAAGTAATTTTAGAGCTAAAAAGTCGACGCAGTGCGACACAGACTTCGAAACCAGAGTTAAATGACATTTTGATTCTACTTTCTATGCACACCGTTTGATCATCAAATTGTGTGTAATTGAGCTTTGCAATAAATGCTTTAAAAAACACCACTAGAAGCAAATTGAAAAACAATTTCAGTTCCAATTTATGAGTGTAGTCCATAAGGCGTTTAAATCCGAGTTTTTAATAGAAGTTACAAAACAATTTCCGTTTAAAAAAGAAAGTCGAAATGAACAAATTAGACGTACGAACACAAGCCCGAAGCGCGAGAGTGTATTCGTGCGCCTTATGTGCATTCAAACTTAACTCGCATCGCATAATGACAATCTGTGTGCGCAGTGACAATACAAGAAAAGGTACTCAATTTAGGTTCACATATAAAATTTAACTTGTATCTCTTCTATAATTTCAATGTGAATATGGAGCCTACAGAGGCAAGCTCGTCGAAACTATATTCGCCCTTCATAGTTTGACATCATGGGGCAAAAATAGTAAGAGGGCAAACTACGGGGGTCCCCGCGGGGACCAACTTAAAATTTTTACATGGGAACGTGACAATTGCAAGTAATAGACATTTAGTAAGAAAATACCCTATTACAAAAAGTTTCCAAGAATGGACATGCTCTAGAATGCACTTTCAGAAATAAAATAGGGGTACTGCCATTTCCACCTTTCAAGGTTATTTCAAAACTTTTTTGGCAGTTACGAACATCAGCGACAAGTGGTCAGGAATTTTATTTTAGGGTTGATACTCAGACAGATCATTGCCAGGTTGGGAAACGATAACCTTAGCTCGTTCTAAATAATGTAGACACAAATTTTTTTACCGTGTTCAGATTATCATTCAAGCCTTACCAACTGTAGTATTCTTCGCAAACTTCTGCAGATTAATCGAAATTATTTTACAGTAGCAATTTTTGCATTTTACAAACCATTTTTTGCTGCTGATTAGCTTTAAATCTAATAATTGGCTAACAAAATTTGTTTATTACCGTCAACTCTAATTAGAAACTAATTATTTATATTTCCTAATATAAAAAACTAAAAATAACATAAGGATAAATTGAAACAATACACAGGTATTCAAATGGGTGATGGTTATTCTTAGAGTGAATTTCAACAAGAAATCCAATGGTGACCTTCAATTTAACATTGAACTTGACCGTCAAAGTCATTTAAAGATCGACTTTCTGTTTTTTAATGGAAATCATATATCTTGATATCATCAAAGGAAACAGTGCAAAAATTTACGTTTAAAAATGTACTTAGGTCATAGGACAGATGGGACCTCGCAGATCAGCTAAAGGTGATTCAAACTTAAACAAAGCCGTCCACTTAAGTCAACGGGACGGCTTTGTATTTCCTCAGGTCAAGTTCATTCTTGGACTTCGTTGTTGTTAATTTCAAGATAACCTTGCAGGTCGCCATTATATTTCTCGTTCAAAGTTACTTTTACTTTTAATATTACATATTACATTAAATAATGTGATACTAATAATATTTGTCACGAATGAATTATCTAAAGTCAAAAAATGAAAACTGTTTCTTTACATATATGGCTCTAGTTATTATTTTTCTTCGTCAGGATAACAGAAATAATTTTTTTAAATTTCGCGAAAGTAGGTGATCCCTTCCTGTTGGCGATTCTTCTATTTCTTCTGGGGCCATGAATTCAACTGCGCCGCTATCCATGTTAATTTTCACCCGTTTGTTAGGCTCATATCGAGTTTGGTTATATATTTTCGAATATATTGCTTAAAGAACTGTATTATCTCTAGTCAAAATTGCGAAGACATCACCATTGCACGTTGATAATACAGTTTGTTCTTCTGTTGGTATAGGCTGAAAGGCATTGATTCTGCATTTCACTTGAATTGGTTTATTGCGAGGAAAAATGTATCTGCTAATTTCGAACTGCCGGTTCGGATTCGATTTGGGAATTAGCCTTAAATATCTAAGTTTTTCAAGATTATATCCGAATATTTGCAAAGAAGAATCCGTAGCAGAAAGGTGCCTAGGCCTGACATGGCGAGTAGGCTTGCTACGAGGAGACCTGGATCTGACCCGAAGAATAGGCTTGGCAGAAGGAGGTTTGGCAGAAGCAGAAGATCTGATCGGAGAATCAGTTCCGGCAAGTGTAGGAAGACACCTTGCAGGAGAATTGTGTCTGTCAGTAGAAGATTTAGCAGGACAAGGAACGCCAAATATATAATTGTCTTTAGGTAGGAACTCTGAATTTGAAAGCAGCTCTGGAACAAGAAGCAGAGGATGTTAATTTTCTCCTACAACTATTTCTCACTTAGCAATATTTTTCCTTTTCTGAGAGATAATGAGCTAATTTCAGTTTTTAATTTAAGGAAATGCTCTACCTGTACGAGCCGCGTTAAGCCCGCGCAATCTACTCTACGGATCGTGGACGGAGCTTTTTAACAACCATGATTCTTTTAATTGAAAATTTTTGCTATTCCATTTTTAAATTGAAACATTATCTTCTTTAGTTCCAAGTTGGAATATGCTCTTAAAGATCTATGTATTTTATCGCAAACTCATTTATTTTTTTAAAAGATTAATCTTCAGAGTTGAAATGTCGAATAATAAGTCAAAAAATAATTCTTTTCTTTCAAGATTTATCATTGCAGTTAAAAATTATATTTTGTAAAAAGTTGATCTCATTGCTTGAAAATTGAACTATCTGCTTTAAAATTCGTCCACTGGCTTTAGTATAAAATTATTCTGCATTCTTAAAACTTAACACTTTTCCTTTAAAAGTTTGAATACCTGTTTGGTTGTAAGTTAATTTGTATAAAGAAAAATAATTTTTTCAACTTAAAATGGACCATGTTCCATGTTAATGGGAAGGTGTTGAGCTAGGATGCGTTATCTCCTCAAGTATCTTTGTTATATTTGTGGAAAAATGTCTAAGAATCGATCTCTCAGATAAAGAAGGTATGAGATGTGTGCAGATTATGAGGTAGTTATGGCAGATTCAATCCAAAGCTTCCAATGAATTTCGGGCAGACTAAACACTAGCATAAACAACATGGCCCTTAAAATTAAAGTGAATGAAACAAAAACGATGTTGTTCAAATAAAGCTTGAAAAAAGATGCAACATTGTCTTAGATGATGAGATGATAAAATAAGTTGATAAATACGTGTAGCTTGGTAGTTTATTCACTACTGATAAAGATATCAAAGAAGAGATAGTCATGCGTATAAACTAAGGGAAAGTAAGTAGGTATGGCAGGGCATGAATGAATGACAACAGACAGTTTATATGAAATGTATGCTGAAAATTTTCAGTTAGCGTAAGGGACACTTGAAAAAAAATACCTTGATTGCTGCTGCTGCATCTTTCCGCAGGTAAAATATTTTCCAAAAACATTAAAGTTATTTTTGGAATAAATTTCTGCTAGGAATTCAATGATGACTTAGTTTTTGACTTTGATGGTCACAAAATGGTTATTTAAACTTAAACGGTGTTTGGAAAGATTTAAGATGCGCAGCTCCTAGAAATAATTCATAACAACCTTACTTATTTATTTTAGCAACGTTAGTTTCGATGTGACCTTATACCTTCCCTTGTTCATGCTGTTGAAGGTCGTTTTAAGGTCAACTTTGAAAAAATAGAAACCCCCTGATTCTAAGTCGAAAAATTTAAAAGGTCTCACAAAAACTTTTACGAAAACTTCTATAGGAAAAACTTGTATAGGAAAAAATATAAAGGAACTTCTAGCAGATACAACCATTTAAAGAGATTTCCACGAAATTAAGCGATCTCAGTAGATATAAGAGACCTCAAAAAACGTTCAAAGAATTTTCATGATTTAGTTGTTTTAAAAGATTTGACAAGCTTAATTAGATTTTTAGAAAAATTTTCGGAATAAATTTAATCTATTTTGTTTTTAAGGAATTTTACATTATTTCAGACTTTTTCATAGTTCTACATTATATGTGTGCATTCACGTTTAAATGGCTCTTATAATAGGTATGGTGTATAGTTTTACGTATGTGTTCATGCAGCTGGATAAATTTCCGGCATTCGAATCGCAAAAATTTAAACTTAACTTGTGCCATTATTACGAGTGATACGTTTGCCTTAAACGTGAAATATGCCCACTTCTAGTTGCTTTCGAGTAGCGCGTATAGTGCCAATAGATTCAGTGAAGGTCCTAGTATCATCATCCACTCAATGACGAAAATAGTTATTTTAAAACTCGAGTTAGAAAAACGCCAAAATCTCCTGAACGAAACCCGGGCATCAGGGCCCTTTTCATGCGTACATCGAAAAATTATTACTAACAATATAATAGTATTAATAGTTATTAAAAGTGCATTATATGTCTTTAAAGAAGTGAAACTTGTTTCTGAAAATTCTTTGAGATTGCACAATTTCTGCCAGTCGGACATTCTTTTATTTCTTCTGGGGTCATATCTTCAATAGCGCCGCTGATCGTATTTATTTTCACTCGTTTGTCTTTCTCGTCTGCATTGAGTTGATATCTTGCTCTGTATATTGCTCGAAGAATTGTATTATTTCTTACTAATATTGCAAAGACGTCACCATTAGACGTCGATAATACAGTTTGTTCTTCCGTTGCAATGGGCTCAAGGTAATTGTATTTTTTCACTTCAATTGGCTTATCACGAGGAAATGTGTATCTTCGAATTTCAAATTGCCTGTTTGGATTGATGTTGGGTATAAGCCGAATGTGTCTAATTTGTTCAAGAGTATAACCAAATATGCGTATAGAGGAATCCCTGGCAGAAGGGGACCTGGACCTACTACGAAGAGGAGACTGGGCAGAAGAAGAAGAGCTGGCCGAAAAATAAGGTCTATCAAAAGAAAGAGAACTTCGAGGACAAATACGTCTGTCAGTAAATGAAGAAGTATTGGAACGAGGAACTCCAGGAATAGGCTCACCATTTGGTAAAAACTCGAAGTGTAAACCCAACTCTGAAACAAGGAGCAGATGATTTTAATTTTCAAAAGGGCTGCTGTAAAAGTCTCTGAGAATATGCTATCAACGCACGCTTTTTTAGGTTTCTATTTAGGAATTCTGTAAACTCATATAAATTTGCGGAAGTTGACCTTATCCTTGTAAGACCTTTTTCTTTGTCAATAATAGTGGTGTTATATGCAAGATATATTTTATCATAAATAACACTTTGGAACGCTTTAGCAATGTTAGTCGTGATTGCTTATAATTGTCGTGAGCTTTTTTTTGTCTTGGACTTATTTGTTGTTCAGAAGTAAAGTATTATAAGAATTAAATTATTTTCGAAAATTTCTTCTTAGTTAAAGGTGCAGGTTTATTCGAGTGTTATCCGAAGTTGAGTATAATATGAAAACGGCTAACTATTGAAAAGTTCAGATAAGTAAAATAAAAAATTGGATATGTTGCACAAAAGGTTTATATCAAGGTATTGAAAATGAAACATATTTTTGTCTGAAACCTCCACGATTCGGAATTTAAAAAAAAAAACTAATGCAAAATATAAAATTTATCTTCTACTAAATCTGGCACTAAATTTCTGCTGAGTAATTTTTTGGTGGAAGATTCATCATATTCAAAAAATCATCTCTGGTTCAAATGGAAATACTCAACTAAATATTTTTTTTCTACTCTCTTTATTATATTATAAAAAATGTCTCTACACCCCCTCCCCCTCTCTCAATCGCCTTACGTTATGTTTGGATGACCTCTTCCGAGTGTACCATATCGTTAGATGCACATATAGAACAAATTCCGTATCGTTAGGGACACATTTCGAATTTAATTTTTCTTAACAGACACATACACATAGAAAGGAAATATCGTTTGGAATATAATTTCGATAGAATCGTACATATTTTGAATTGTATAGAGTGAAAAAAAGTTTTTTAATTACAGGTATATTAATATATTTACCAATCGAATTCAGGATTACTGCGAAGTTTAAAACGCGAGTAGAAACAATTTTCATATTTTCTAATTAGATATTATGTAATATATATATATATGTATATTATATATATTATATATATATCAATAATTAATGTACCGTCAAAAAGTATTGAAATAATGTAACTAATGAATACTCTAGTTCTTGATTGATTTAAGTATTAGAAACTAAAGTTGTTATCTTTATGAATATATGCCTCTAGCTTGACCTTCTCTGGTGTTTGCGTTTCACGACAGTAAGCTTCAATGGAAATCATGGTATTAAAACACATGTTAAATCTAATATTTCTATTCATATAATATTTCATATTCAATTAAAAATTATAGTTCTTTACACGTATTTTCTAAACAGGTTTTATTAAATTATATTTCTGAATTGAAATTTCCTAGCGCAAACTCAAAATTATAATTCTATTTTTTTATTCTTGTTTGTCATCCTATAATGGCGCATCCCAAAATTATAATTATTTGTAATTTTTTAATTTTTCCGTAAAGTAGACGTCCTGTGCATATGTCAAAAGAATTCAAAATACAACAGTCATTCTTTTAAAGTTTTGTTTAAATGTTTTAAAAATTCGGTAAAAAATCAGCTGTGACAACATTTAGAATTTCGAGTGGCGGATCTCCGTCAAAAGATTAAAACCGTTACTGCAAGTAACGCCGAAGGCTTAACTTCGATTCACACGTCCAAAGATTCCTATTCTAGTTCAAGAATTCCAGCTGGGTCTAAATAACATTTTTCTCAAGAAAGTTCAGTTCCAAATAAGGATTGCTCACATCCAATCTATTTTTCTTATGAAGTAGTAAACGAAAATTGGCTGCTCGCAGTTCTTTTCGCTCATAACCCGTCATTAAACAACAGCTAGTGAGTGCAGCAGGCCTAAACAATAAATCTTCCTCAAGAAAGCTAAATTCTAAATAAATATTAGCCATATCTTAGTCCTTTTTCTCGTGGCTCCTGATTTCGCAACTACTTTCAACTCCACTAGGTCTAAATAATAAATCTTCTTAAAGAAAGGTGATTCCTAAATAAAGAGTAGGATCCTGGAGAAAAATGTGTTTTTTATGACTTATATGTTGAAATGACAGGTCGTCCTAGTAAGCGCTTAAATATGAACAATCCATATATAATACCAAACTGCCTTAAATAAAATGTATTATCCATGTATTATGGATGTATTTAGAACACAAATTCTTCGAGGAACTTACCTTTTTTATACCGGCTGCACTCAAAAGTATATCTATCTGCTCCTCGGTGAAGTGCATTGTACTCCTGGTTTAGTTAAATTTTTTGTGGAATGACGGGCCATGAGAAAAATCGAGTGGGTGTTGCTACTCTTTATTTAGAATTCAACTTCCTCGAAGATGATTTAGTTTTGAAACACTGGGCACTCGAAACTTGTTGCGCAATGAATGATGATAAGACAAATATACAGGATCCGAAAAATTGTCATTTAGAACTCAACTTCTTCGACGAGGAATTATTTTTCACGTCTGGTGTATTAAGATGTTATTGTGGAATGCCTATTTATAAGAAAAATTAGAGGGGGACGAGCAATCTTTATTTTGAACTTAAGTGTTTTAAAGATCATTTTCATCTGGTGCATTTAAAAGTGTATGTATAATGAGGGATATCCCCAGTAACCGCCGGAGTGCGAGAAATTCCTATTTGAAAGTTTTAATTCTCGATGATGATGTATCTTGGACATCTAGTGTAAATAGAAGATGTTGGGACGATGACCAAATCCTAAGGCAGTCGACCGATGATTGAGGGAATGATCCTATAGTATTTTCTAGAAAGCTTCTAGGTCCGTTGTAGACTGGAATTTTCAGACGAAGATTTATTGGAATTTTCACAGAGAGACAACGGAGATTTCAAATGGAATTTTTATAGAATTTCTGTTAATACTTTCCGGGGAATAAATTTTTTTCATGTTTGGAACAAGTTCGTAATTATATAAAAAAAATTTTTCGGAAATTGAAAAAAAATATACGTTGTAACAAAGTTACTAAGCAACTATTGCAAAAAAGTAATAAAAATCGGTTAGCGACTCGCCGAAGCTAATCCTCTAGCAACGGGTTCAAATTAATTGGATTTTAGTAAAGAAGGAGAATATATACTTACCGTCTAGCCTAGATCCAGGTCTAGACTTCGAGGGCATTGGTAATTTATGTATTTTGTTTTACAATATAATACATTAAATATACTATATATGTTATACAACTAAATTGCAGGAAAGATATCAAGAGATCTCCGCTCTCATTTGACCATTGTAATATCCGGCTTTAATATATTTATTTCAACCACAGCAGACCAAAACTTTTGTCTGTCTTCGGTTTTTAATATTGTTTTAACAAAAAAAACGTGAATTAATTTAGCTTCACGCCGGGACACGACACGAAAAATAATTCCAACCCAGCTGTCTACTCAAGAAAACTGACAGATGATAAACATTGGCCGAATTTCAGCGAAGCAAGCCGTTCGTCAACCACTGTAGACGGAAGACTTGGTCTACGCCAACACAGCGCAGCGTCTCTGCACAACTGCAGGAGGCAGCACTAATCAGGCACCATAACGGTTAGCGAACATGTGCAACCAAGCAAGGGGGTACCGAAATCACCGGTTACGCGCGAGTGACATAGCGCGGTAGTTCGACAGTGAACGACGCGTGGCAGCACCAGACGGACTATCGGGTGTAATTGTGGGGTGACACGATGCCAGGCCCACTCAACGCAATGGTAGAAATATGAAAAAGCACAGCGCCAACAGTTGGCCGCAACTTGAACTAAAAGTATGTATGTGACAAATTTTTGAATTGAATATATTTATCAATAAAGTAGATAAAGCAAGTTTAAAAATGTGTAGAAGTATGTGAAAAGTACTTTATTATACCTTCTGTATTTTTATTAATGTTTTTCACTTGCTTCATCCACTTTATTGATAAAAATATTAAATTTAAAATTTTGAAACATATTTACAACTCATCTAATACAATATAATATAAATAAATATGAGCAAAGAATAATTAT
>JAAAKG020178048.1:0-15044 GCA_010014905.2 Druon quercuslanigerum | reverse complement strand
AATTTCACAAAGATTTAAAAATATTTCAGAAGATTTCAAAGAGTTCTGAAATATTTCAAGGATTTATAAAGATTTAAGAAGATGATCAAAATTTCAGAACGTCTGCAAAAGATTTCAGTTTTTTTTTAATATTTCACAAATTTCACAAAGATTTGAAAATATTTCAGAAGATTTCAAAGAGTTCTGACATATTTTAAGGATTTATAAAGATTTAAGAAGATGATCAAAATTTCAGAATGACTGCAAAAGATTTCAGTTTTTTTTTAATATTTCACAAATTTCACAAAGATTTAAAAATATTTCAGAAGATTTCAAAGAGTTCTGAAATATTTCAAGGATTTATAAAGATTTAAAAAGATTAACAAAATTTCGGAATGACTGCAAAAGATTTCAGGTTTTTTTTTAAAGATTTCACAAATAATCAAAAGATTCTGCAAAGATTTCAGAAATATTACATCAGATTTCCGAGATTCCTATCAGTTTAAAGAATTCTCAATGATGTTGCAAAAATTTCAAAGATTAAATAAAATTAACAGAGTTTCGAAAAGATTTCAGAAGATTAAAAAATTTCTCTTAAACAATTTCCAAAGATTTCAGTACAATTTCTAAGATTTAACACTTTTCACACCGATCTTAAAAGGCTTCAAAAAGATTTTAGATCAATGCTAAAGATTTCAAGTAATTCAAGATTTTACGATGATTTCACATTGTTTCAGAATATTTCAAGGATTTCACAAAGTTTGCAAAGATTTCGTAAATATTTTAAAGTGCAATTAAAAGAATTTAATAAGAATTTAACAAAAAATTAACGAAGATTCGAAAAGATTTCAGAAGATTTAAAAAAAATGCTGAACTATTTCCAAAGATATAAGAATAACCTCAAAGATTTGACAAAGAATCAAAAATATTTTAGAAGATTTTAAAGAGTTCTAAAATATTTCAAAGATTCCATAATGATGTAAAAACAGTGCACACACTCGTAAAGATTTCAGAATATTTACGAAATTTCAGAACGACTTCAAAGGATTTTAGAAAAATTTCGAAGATTTCACTAATATTCCAAAGATTTTGAACAGATGTCAGAAATATCGCATAAAATTTCAAATATTTTAAAGAAGTCACACAGATTTAACAAGATTTCACAACAATTTCAAAGATTAACAAAATTGAACGAAGATGCGAAAAGATTTATAAATTTTCCTGCAATATTTTCAAAGATTCCAACAAATTTGCAAAGGATTTCAGAAGAGCTAACAATTTTTAGATCGATTTCAAATAACTAAAAATTTAGTGGAGATTTCAAATTATTGCAGAAGTTTTTAAGGACTTCACAAAGATTTCATAAGAATTTTAAAGATTCCATAGAATTTCTAAAGATTTTACAAAATATTTAAAAATGCGTTTCAAAGATTCAAACCAATTTTAAAAGTCTATAAAACTGTTGGAACCATTATAAAGATTTTGCAAAGGTTTAAAAGATTCCAAATAATTTTAAGATTTTAGAGTTGTTTCAAAAGATTTCATAATTCTTTCAAAGGTTTCAAAATATTTAAAGAATACACAAAGATGTTAAATGATTAACAAAAAATTAACGAAGATTCGAAAATATTTCAGAAGATGTAAAAGAATTTCTGAACGGTTTGAAAATTTTTTAGAAGGATTTCACAAAAATTTCAGATTTAAAGAAGTTTTGAAAGAGAGTTTCAAAGATCCTGAATAATTACATAATATTTCACAAAGATTTTAAAAGATTTGAGAAGATTAACAAAAATTTAGGAAGTTTTCAAACGTTCTCAGAACAATTTAAAAGATTCTCTAAATATTTCACAAGTTTTCAATGATTCCAACAAATTAAAAAGCATTTCGAAGGTTTGAGAATGATTTCTAAAAGTTGGGAAAGATTCTAAAATATTTTCGAAATATTTGAGTGATATAAAATTTTCAAAATATGTCACAAGATGACAAGGATTTCACAACAATGTTCAGATTCCACGAAAATTCCACTAAAATTTCAAAGAATTTACAAACTCCAAAAGATTTAAGAATATTAAAAAAAAATCAGAAAAATTCCAAAGATATGACAAAGATGCTAAATTTAAAAGTATTTTAGAATGATTTCATAACATTTTATAAACATTTTAAAATAATTTCAAGGCTTACTCAAACATTCTAAAATATTTCAGAAATATTTGAAAGATCCCAAATTATCTCAGAAGATTTCAAGGATTTTCAAAGATTTCAGAATGATTTTGCCCTAAAAAAATTCACAACGATTTATGCATAATGTTCAAAAATGCTCAAAATTCTTTCAAATGATTTCAAGGATTTCACAAAAGTTCCATTACAATTTTGAAGATTTCGAGCAATTATAAAAGATTCCAAGCAATTTTTCAATTTCAAAAAGTTGACAACGATTTCAGAAGAATAACAAATTTTCAGAGCAGTTTGAAAATATTTCACAAAAATTTCAGAGTAATTTAAAAAGATTTCAAAATATTCCAGATTCCACAAAGATCAAAAAAAAATTCACAGATTTCAAATGATCAAAAATTGTTTACAACGATTTCACAAAAATTTCAGAACAATTTCAAAAGTTTTCAAAGAGCGTTTCAAAGATCCTGAATAATTCTAAAAGATATAACAAGATTTTACAAAGTTTTGAGAATATTAAAAAAAATTCAGGAAGTCTTCAAAAGATTTCATGTGTTTGCAAAGCTTCCAACAAATTAAAAAAAAAAACATATCAAAGAGTTTAAAAAAATCCGAAATATTTAAATGATTGAAAATATTTCGGAATATTTCACAAGATTTCAAGGATTTCACAACAATTTTTAGATTTCATCAAAATTCCACCAACATTTAAAGGAATTCATAGATTCATATATAAAGTATTTTAAAACGATCTAAACAGATTTTATTAATATTTTAGAACGATTTCAAGGATTATACAAAGATTTCAGAAACATTTAAAGTATTTAAAATAATTTCTGAAGATGTCCAAGATTTCACGGAGGCTTACACATTTCACGAGTGATCAACCCCTCCGGTCTAGATCAATATGGATTCTCCTATCGCTTATTTCTCTATTCAGAATTAACATAAAATTGCTGTTTTCAGGATTACGTTGTCATTAAGTCGGACATTAAATTTGACGTAAATCGTCTAACGGAACACCAAAAGGAATCTTTGAAGAAGAGACGCGATGACATTCCTGCTTTGTACAACGATCTCTCCCAATCTGGCTCCCAAGACTCGCAAGAATTGCAAAAGTGGTTCGAAGTGAAGCAGGTGAACAAGACCGACAGCTCCAAGAGACTGAGCACAAAGTGCGATTCAAATAAAGAAAACAAAGTGTCAGTGCCTGAGTCAAAACCTGCATCAAAACCAGAAGACTCAAGCAAAGAAGTAGCACCTCATATTAAAGAGGGAGTCTCTGAAACTGAAGTCCCGGAATCCGAGATTGATCAGGATTCCGTGGCCGAAACATCCATAGCCAAGAAACTGGACTTTGAGTCCCGGGAGGAATTTCCCGATGATAAGGAAGCTGATAATCGGAATGGTGATGAGAACGCAGAATCGACAAGTGCACCAGAACCTGTGAGTCGAGCCAAGAAAAGGATGAGATCTCTTGGAGGTAAAAATACTCCCGAATCGGGGAAGAAGACAAACAAGCGTAAAATCGATGACGATGAGGCTGATCATCAGAAGCGGAAGAAGATAAATCCTTCAGAATCGTCGGATAATGAAAGTATCCAGTCCTCCGAAAACGAAGAGGTTCTCAATAAACGCGTCAAGTCGGAGATCTCGCGCTTGCAAATCGACATGGTGCGTTCAGTTTTTGAGCCACTGCCCAATCGGCGTCGCTCTAAGTTGACCGATTGCACCTGCAAGGATCCCCTCTGCAAGAAAACACATTCTCCTGAGCCAAAAGTTCGGCTGAGGTCTGAGGGTAAGCCACCGGAGCCTGGCCGAAAACCAGGCAGACCTCCTGGAGATGCGGTGAAAAAGCGCAGCAGGAAAAACTCGAAGCAGGATGCCGATGAGGAGAAAAAAACTAACAGAAAGTCCCTGCCTAAATTGGAGATATTTAAAGGGTCTGAAGCGTCGGAAGAAAAGCCTGCGGAAGCGAAGAAAGACGATAGCCAGCTGAATGGCGAGGTGGAATCGTCCGTAACTGAAAGCTACCAGGACTCTGAGGAGATTGTAGAAAGTTCTCAAGATGTTACTGCGAAATCGAAGATAGCTAATCGTTTGAGTGACAAGAAACTGCTTGTGAAAATCGACAAGATGAACTCAAAACTGAAGAGTGAGGTGCAGAACGCTGAACCGGAAAAACTGGAGAAGTTAGAGAAGACAGAGAAGGTAGACGATAATGTAGAAACGGTCGAAGAAGCGAAAGAAGCCTTAGCCGAGGACGAAACAACTTACATGGAAACTCTGGAGAACCAGGCTCTTTCTGAGGTTGCCGAAATCAAGAAACATGAGGCTTCTCCCTCGGTGAAGTCCAGCACGGTTCATCTGTCATCCCCGAAAGGAATAGTGAAGAGAACCTCTAAAATAAAAGCCTATCCTCTCCAAGGTCGCGCAGCTCAGATGTTGGGCTTGGTTACCAAGCAAGGTTTGATGGAAAAGGATGCAAAGGTCGAGGACGATACCAAAAAATTGGTAGTGGTTCAAGTCGTCAGAAAGACAGAATCTGATAATGCGACCAGCGCGAAAAAGGAGAAGTCGAAGGAGACGGAGAAAATGGGAAATCCGAGTGGAAGTCGTCAGGAGAAAATATTCAATAACATGAAGTCTGCTGATTATTGTGCCTCACCGCCCTCGAAACTGTTTGGCAGCTTGAAAAATGACGGGGAGAAAATCTCGCCCAAAGTGGCCAAAAGTTCGGATGCTCTCTCATCCGAAAAGTCGGCGTCAAACGAAAAAGAAGTGGGCGAACTCTCACCAACCCGAGACTGCCAACTTCCCATCCTCGAGTGGTCAAGTGCAAATCCTCCTTCGCTGACGGCATCGCCGAGTGCCGGAATTCTCAAGCGACACAATCAGTCGTTACCGGATCTCTCGGGCGATCCCGAGTCTGTGACTCCGAATAAGCGGAAGCGAGTGAGCTTTGCGGACCCGCCTGTTTCCCAGAAGATGGGATACGAAGTCGCGACTGGAGAGTCGCCACACTCGATGAACAAACCGACTCGAATTCACTCGATGAGGAAGGACACACCCTTGAGACCGAGACAAAACAGGATGCGGATGTTCCAGATGGATGTTGAGAAGGTCGATAAGAGCGAAATGCCGTTTGAGGGATCGAATGGAATTGAAGTTGATAGCGAGAAAGTGGACGAGCTTGTGGAAATTCCTGATGACTTGGCCTTCACCGAAGACACCCTGATGAAAATGCATGGTGAGGTCGCCTGTCCGGAAAGTAGCACTCCAGTCCGAGTATCGGTGGACAGTTCGAAGGAAGTGACGATCGGCAATGTCTCCGCCCCGAAATTGGTAGCTGAGGAATCGAAAAGTGAGTCAGCGAAACTGGTCGAGGAGATATTCGGCACTCAGGAAGATATGTTTGCAGCCGGTGATACGAGCGATGACAGTTTAAAGATGTTGAATCAGAGCGCGGATAAGAAAGACAAGGGGAATAATTCGGATCACCTTGTTTCGTTGGATTCGATCAAGTTTAATTCGACGAATGATTCGCTCTCGGATACGGCGAGTTTGCCGAAAGACGCGAGTAAGAATGGATCCCTGGAAGATACGGTGGATGTGCAGAATGTCTCGAGTTTTGACTCGACGGACGAGGCCTTTTGTGGGAAGCCGATTCGATGCAGTACGAGCGAGGCGGAGCAGGACACGTTGCCGGTTACAGATTCAGTGTTTGGAAGTATCAGTCAGGAGACGCAGAATTCTACGCAGAATGTGGCTAATTTACCGAAACCGGAGAGCCTGGATTCCACGCAACCTATTTTCCCGCCGCTTGTGAAATGTACAGAACCGGTGACGGCGATCATAGAAAGTCTGGCGAATCCACTCTGGGTGAATCATCTGTCGTCGTGTCTTGCGAGCAGGGAAATTCGCACGATTGGACATTTGGCGAGTTTGTCGGAGAGGGAAATCAACAGGATTCCGGTTAAGGGCAATCCGAAAGTGGATTTTGTAAAAAGTGTTTTGGCCAAATTCGAGAGTGGAAAAACTGGTGTCACAGCGACTAATTCGGAAATTGCGCATCTAGAGAAGGTGAGATATTTTGTTTATGAAAGAGTTTGGAACGCTTTTCCTGGGCTGTTGTTTGGGATATTTTATTAATCTAATTCTGAGATGAGACAGGGAACTTAAGGAAAAATTCTATATCTGACCTTGACTAGGGAATTTTCCAAAGTAATTACAACTCTGACTTTGAACAGTGAAGTTTGTAAAAATAATTATAATTCTGAGTTGGGACAGGGGATTTGATAAAATAAGTATAATTCTGAGATAGAACTGGGAATTTCAGTAGAGAATTACAATTTTCATTTTATGTTCGCTTTAGGACAGGAATTTTCGTTAAGAATATTATTTTTACTCTAGAACTTGAAACAGAGAATTTTCAAAATGAATGTAATTATGAATTGATATAGGTAATTTTCTAAAGTAAATACAATTCTGATTTGGAACACTGAAGTTTTAGAGAGGATTTCAGTAAAGAATTATAATTTCGATTTTGAGATAGGTTTTTTTGCTAAAAAATATAATGTTGACAAAATTGGTATAGGGTATTTTCTAAAATAATAATAATTCTGAGACAGAACTAGGAATTTCTGTAAAGAATAAAAATTTTCATTCGAATTTTCATTAGGAATATAAACATAATTCAGAATTATAATAGAAAATTTTGTAAATAAATTGAATTCGTACTTGGAATAGAGAATTTATAGAAATAAATATAATTTTGATTTTAAACAAGGAATTTCCACAAAGAATTATCATTTTTAATTTATTCATAAACTGCGTTACCAATTTTAGGCCATGTTTGCCCCCCCCCCCTCAATAAATCAACAATCAAAAAGTGTTTCTCAGTGTAAGTGTCGAAATGTGCCTAACTGAATTTTATGTGACAGTTAATTCGGATAATATTACATTTTTAAAATAACAAAGGTAATTTTTCTAGCAAAAAATGGAATAATAAGCGTATAAACAAAATTTTTTTGTTATAAAACAACGAATTTTCTACCAGATAATTTTTTTTAAAACTAAAATATTGAACTTTTAAGACAAAGTGACCAATTTTATGTACAAAATAGGTTAATCTCAACCCAAAAGGTGAATTTTTAACGACACTAGTTTATTTTAATTTAAAATAGAACCATTTTCGACAAAAAATGGAATATGTAAATTTTCATCTACCAAAGTAATTTTTCAATCGAAAAAAAGAAGGAATGTTCAATCAAGCAGCTCAATTTTCAACCAGAGTTGAATTTTTAACTAAAATCTTGAATTGTCAACTAAAAAAATGCATTTCTAAGAAAATAGTTCAACTTGGAAACTTAGTGGTTAAGTTTTTAAACAAAAAGTTTAATTTTCTGCGGGAAAAACGACATTTTAACTAAATTAAAAAATTCTCAACCAAAAAGTGGAATTTTTAACTCAAAAATTTACTACCAAAAAAGACGAATTTTCAAAAAAATTCTGAACCAAAAATTGGAATTTGCAACTAAGAACAGAAACTTTTTAAACAAAAATATGAGTTTTCTATCAAAAAAGACGAGTTTTTAACAAAATTCAAGAATACTGAACCAAAAAGTTGAATCTTCGACTGAAAAAGTAGAATTTTTAAACAGAGCGAATAATTTACCCTGACAACACCGACAAACTTTTAATGCAATTCAAGAGTTCTCAATCTAAAAGTTGAAATTTTCAACTAAAAACATAAATTCCTGAGTCCCAGAACAGAATTTCAATTCTTACGTCCAATAATTATCTGCTGCTTCAACTCTGACTTATTATTTTATTTTCAAGAATTCCTTGCTGCAAATCGGGAATCTGAAATATTTTGAAATCTTTGTGAAATTTACTAAATCTTGTCGAATATTTATGAAATCTTTGGAATCTTTTGATGTCTGTTGAAATCTTTGATACTTTTTCAAAATCTTGGTCATATTTCTGAAATCTTTGCAAAATCTTACGAATATTTTGAAAGCTTTGTGAAATATGCAAAATTTGTATGGTATATTTGTGAAAGTTTTTTGCAATCGTTGTGATATCTTTGAAATCTTTTTAAATCTTCTGAAATCTTTGAAATATGCGAAATCGTTGGAATATTTGTGAAATCTGTTGAAAATCTTTGATAGGTTTTCAAAATCTTGATGAAATCTCATAAATCTTTTTGAATGTATGTTTTGGAATCTCCGAAATGTTTGTGTAGTCTTTCTGAAATACTTGTGAAATCTTTTGAAATCTTGAGTAAAAGGAGAAATTAATTCCAATTTTGGACCTGCATTATAATCTCAAAAAGTCTTAAAATCGAAACTTTTTTGCCATTTAAAATTCATGAGATTCTTAAAACATCTTTGTGCTGTTTGACATGCCATGGTAAATTTAATATTTTTCTTGATACATTGTGTATTCATTTTCTATAAAAAATTTGATTTTTGTGAAATTTTCATAACAAAAGTCGTGAACTCGCTTAATTTTTCTTTTACGGATCAGGCACATCTAACAGCTGAATAATTATTCTTTTTTTTTTTGCTCAAGACACCATTGGAGGGAACAATTGCACCTGCTGAAAACAGTTCCGTCTATCCCGAAAATGAAAGTTCAGTCGAAGAACCTACCTTATCATCAACTTTGGGTATCAGCAATTTAGATCTAAACAGTGAAGCGCAGGGCGGAACTTCAGTGTCAGCAATCGAATCAAAAAAAGTAAAACCTCAAACATCTTCGAGGTCCGTCTCTGTACAAATGGAGTTGGCAGATCTTCTGGACGAAATAGACGTTAACCAAGTGCTGGAAAGCGCAGTAAGAAGATGCACGCCTGAAAGTCTTATTGCACAGTACAAGGTAATTTTATTTATTTTTATTTTTTAATTTTTTTTTCAATTTTCTAATTATTTTTCCCTGTTCTAAAAAAAACTTCACCTTTTCCCAAAAAAAGGTTCCGATTTTTCCACTTTGCTTATTAAATAATATTTGAAAGTAAAATATTTGTATTGCGGGAAAAATTCTTTGAAATTAGTGTACTCATTATTAAATCAATAATTCAAGCAATTATAGTACTTATGTGAATTATTTATAAATAATTATTTTACAAGTTTCCAGTGCTAAACCATTAAAAATACCCGTGCAATAATTTGAAGCTGACACATTTAAAAACGTGTTAAAAATGTGAAAACTAGAGACAGAAGTTGTTATCCAATATAAACTGGGAACAGTCACAAAATATGTAGTACTCTTTAAATAAGTATTGGAAGGTGAATACTTTTTAGTTGAAACGTACAAAGTAGAATACCTAATTAACAATAGAATTATTATTATTAACTGCAATGTTAAATATTTTAACTTGAGCTATTTTTAATTTAAGTTTAAGATCACTGAAGAGTAGGGCGAAGAAAACAAAAATTGAATCAGTAAAGTTTAGCGATTTACTGGTAAGCAATAATAAGAAAGTATGAAATTTAAAACTAAATTCTTTGCTCAATAATAATTTTTTGAAAATGTGCAAAAACCTGTTTTTTTAGATTGAGCAATATGCATACATTTAAAAACAGTTGAATGTGTCGAAACACATTTTTCCCTTGATTTAGGATTTCATTTTTTGCAATTTTGGAACACCGCGAAAAAGAATCGATTCAAAAACATGTTTTTTTACATTTTCAAAAAATTCTAAATAAGGCAGAATTTTGTTTCTATTTAAAAACGAGAACAGAAAATATTACCCGATTCAAAATTTTTCTTAACTTATTTTGGATCACGGCCTACAAATTGTTGTCCTTCGACTCAAAATATTCGATTAATTTTAGAATTTTTACTTCGCTTTACTGAACATATTAAAATTGTGTATTTAACTAATTTTAATTTTTTATCGAACTTTTTTATATCAAATTTTTTAAAATAATTTTTTTAATGGCAGAAGTCATTTAAACATTCTTAAAAAATGTCGCATTTCTTATAAAAAGATTGTTCTTTTCGACGTGTAAAAATAAATGTTGAATCTTTTTCCTATTTTCCCCTTTTTTGTGAGGAAATTACCCTATTTCTTCGAAAGGTGTAAAAATCGATGAAATTCCTTGGAATATTCAAAATTTCGTATAATCCATTAAGATCTATGGAAATCCCTTAAAACATTTAACAATCCTTAAAATTCTGTGAAATTTTTTTAAGTCTTCCAACGGATCGCATGAAATCTTTAAAATCTCTTTAAATTTCATTGCAGTCTTTCAAATCCATGTGAATCTTTTCGAATCGCTAGAAATCAATTACAATGTATTAGAATCTATTAAAATCGTTTGTAAACGATTACAATGTCTCAGAATCTCTTTAAATCCGTTATAATATTAGGTATTTGTCTTAAATTCCCTGGTATCCTTCAAAATTCGTGAAAAACTACTTTCATACTTTCTTTTAAATCTTTAAATTCTTTAAAATATTCGGAAAACCTTTGAAATAACCAGGGTGGCCGCTGGACCGGGAAATGACAGTTAACTTATTTTTGGACCGGGAATTTTACAAATTTTTAGAACAAAAATTTGTCCAAGTTTGAATTCAACAGTTTGTAAAATAATTAGTTAAACTGTTATCTTTTTCAATTATGATAATCAGTTTACAATGCCTTATTCTAAAATCTTTCACTTAAAAATCGTCCCTTTTAGATTAAAATTTTTAACCGTAGATTTTTCATTTAAGACATTTTAAAATGCTGTTTTTAATGCTGTTTGAAATCTACAATTATAGAAAAATTAAACTGTTTTAATTGGAAAGTCATAGTATTTAAACCAATGTTAGTAAACACCCGATTCAAAATTTGAAAACTACTTTCAATTTTAAAATAACTTCAAAATAATATATTCCTGATTAAAAGCTGTAAAAAATCAGTAATTATAAATAAAATATTCGAAACTAAACTTTAAACGTTACAATTTTAATTGTTCTATTTAAAAAAATTAATTTACAGGAAAAATTGTTGAATTTTGATTTATAATCAATATCAAACATCTATTATTCCTAAGAAAAAGTTGAAGAGATATGTTGATAGTCTGAAAATATTCAGATTTAATTTTAAATTTCAAATAATTTTTAATAATTTAAACAAATTGTTTACGTAAACCGACAAAATCCGTCTATGAATATCGATATTTCGGTGCAAAAAGCCCGCGGCCTAATTTAAAACAAAATATAGATTTTTTTCAGATTTCGTACAAAATATTCGGAAGCTTTTTAAAAATTGTCAAAGACTTTAAAAGTATAAAAAATAATTTCTCGCGATTCCTAGGAAAATTGTAAATAATTTTTTATTTTGAAAAAATAATGTTAAGAGAATTGAAAACGATTTAAAAAGATTTTCAAAATCGTCAAAAATGAAGCTAAAAGATTTCAAAGAAATATTTAAATTTTACAGGATTTAAAAAAAATGTTTGAAAGAATTTAAGTAATCCAAACAAAAAAAATGCTTAGAAGTTCTGAAAAAATGTTGAAAATAATTTAAAATTTGAAAAAAAATTTTAACAACATGCAGGTGTTTCAAGATTTTAAAATCAAATGGAGAAATATGTAGGTTTAGAGTCCGAATTCTTTTGTTCCATTGACTGTGTAAAATGTTTGCGAACCGGGGAAGTAAAAATGTGAAATGGTCGGGAATTTCGTTAAATCTTTCGAAATCTTACGAAATCCTCTAAAATCCGTTGATTTAATTTGAAATATTTTAAACTCCTTTGAAGTCCTCCCAATTTTTTTTTAAATCTTACGATAGTCCTTTATAATGTTCGGAAATCCTTAAAAATTCTGTTAAATTTCTTAAAATCTTAAGTAATCCTTTAAAATCCGTAGATGTACTTTGGAATCTTTTGAAATCTTCAAAAATCCATTAAAATCCTTATAAATCTTGAAAAATATTTTTAAATCCCCTGAAATCTCCTTGTAACCCGGCAAATCCTTGAACTCTCGTTAAAAACCAATTACTTTCTGTAAAATCCTTTAGAACTTTCAGAAATTCGCTATGATTCTCTTTAAATCTTTTGAAATCTCGTAAAATCCTTTTTGAATTCCTTTGAAGCGATTTTAGATCTCTTAAAACCCGTTAAAATCCTTTGAAATTTGTCCAAACATTATCTTTCTAAAGTTTTTCAATTCCCCTGAAATCTTATGAAATTCCTTGATAATATTCGGAAATCCTTTGAAATCTTTTCTAAATTTTAGAAATTTGATTAAATTCCTTGAACTTTCTTTATAATGTTTTAAATTTTTAATTTTGTAAACTTAAAATCCTACCCTACTTTTTCAGTGCCTTGAAATATTTTGAATTTCTTTGAGATCTCATATGAAATCCCTAAAAAGCTTTGGAAATTTCGTTAAATTCCCTGAAAATAATAGTGTGATTCTTTGAAATACCTTAAAATTTCATGACATCTGTTAAAATAATTTGAAATCGCTGGAAATATTGCATGAACGTTTCCCTATATTTCTCGACTTGATTTTTCAGGCAAAAATGCGTCACATGCCCGAACACGAACTGGAAGCCGAGACACTGAGGATGCTAGGACTCGAATCGAAACCAAATCACAACGAAGTGACCTTGAAATCAGCGTGCAAAGCCTGCGGAATAGACAAAGTCCTTCTTAAACTTCCGGACATATTCAGAGGCGAGAAGCAGTTCTTCGCCAAGGTTCTGAGTACCTACCAGAAAAAAATAAAGGTCAGTGACTGTGTCAAAGCCCTGGATGCAGAAGAGCTGAAGGCGGCTCTCTGTCAGAAATGCAAATCTTCCGATCTCGCCGAAATGCTCTCTAAGTGTTTAAAAATGGAGGAGGCTAAGGGCGTGGTGGAATCGATTTCGGATCCACCTACCTTGGACAGGATCCTGAAGAGAGTGCCTGCCGATCTTCTCATCAGTCACACCGTCGCCAACGACGAACTCATTCCTTCCCACATTGTTCTTGACATTGCTCTGCAAAATAATACCGATCTCGCTATCGCCCAGTCGTTGAGCACCCAGCGGGATGACAAAAAAGAGGGCGTCTTCCACAAGCTTTGGACGACTTCGTCCGCTCTTAGCCACGTGGAAAAGGAAGCGAGTGAAGCAGAGATGCTGGAAATAATCAAAGCAATTGGTCTTCGTCTGAGGCCGGAGAAACTCTTGGAGGCTTTCAAGGATTCAATGAATACGGAAAACGACTCGAGCGAAAATGTACTTCTGGGACTGTTTAAAGTCATCAGTGCGAAACTACAGCCTAAAACACTTTTGGACGTATTCTACGAGTGTATGAGGAACAAGATAACATCGAATGATAGTTAATTTTGTGGCGAATTTCTTGATGACTGACGATAGAATAGAGAAAGAGCAGATAGTATAGCTGATCGAAAAAAAAAACAAAACAAAAAAAACAACAACTTTCTAAACTCGATTTAAATTAATTTAAAAAGTGTTTTCTCAAATCTGTCACTATTGTATTCTGTGCTCGAGTTTACAATTTGTTTTTTCCAATTAATCCCGTATGTATGAGATTAATTACTGAAAAAATTATGCTAATTTAATTCATTGACCGGGAGCTTTAAATAGTAATTTGAAGTTTCCCTCTGCCTCTCCCGAATTGAAATTTATTATTTTTCAAGGATATATATTTATATATGCAATAAAAATGTACGATTTTCACAAGATTCGTCGCTTGACAAAATATTATTTTCTCTTCTGTATATTTTTCGATACGCGTAGACGAATGTTGGCTATTTAAATTAGTTTTGAATGATTTATATGTACGCGAAATTGTTCCATAGAGTTTACGAAACATTGTACAAATCAAGTTAGTTTACGAACTAAATGAGTTTGAGAATTCTGAACAAATATTTGTGTGGCTGCTTCGAAATTGGGACTTGCCCAAAAAACAGTTTCGACTACTTTAAAGGCGATTAAAGTATTAAAAAAAGCGTGGACAAAAATTGATATATAAGAAACGCTCTGGCGGAACTTTGATTTACGACACGTCGCGAGCGATTTAATAATTATTTAATAAGCGACTTATGTTTTTAAGTGATAGGTGTAGAGCTCTGTAAATAAAGACACAATGGACATTCTGAAGTGATAATTTTGTAAGGCACGATTCTTTGTGCTCCATTTTGGAGTATACTTTTTAGTTTTGCTACTATTAGGGAAAAATATATAAGGTATAGACATTAAAGATTAAAACTTGGCAAATGTGCTGATGAAACTCTTGCACTCTTGTTCGTTTCCTCTTAAATTTCTTGAATGTCATTTAATTTGTACTAGTCTTGGAACGAAAATAACTCTCGTACATTTTAACTGACAAAATAATAATACGGAGCTGTTATTAGTACCTTCTGTAAGTTGAAACTGTATATACAACAATAAATATTTTGAGTACAAGCCGAGGCTTTTTAGTGGATATTTCAATGCACATCGATTATAATAAGAGGGTGTTATACAAATCCTGGAAGAAAATTCCGTGACTATTCCAGGCCTTTTCCAGGTGTGATGTTTCATTGTACGGAGCCGTTCAAATATTTTGCGATTTTTTTAAACAATCGATTCGGAATATTTATACAGTTTCGCGATTTTATGATAAATAATGTTTTCTTTTATGTTTCTAGGGATTAAATTACAGTGTGGCCGTTGTAATGAAAGAACAAAATTTCCTGCTCTCAAACATATTTACCGGTCAATAAAATTAAAAAAATCGAACTCTAAAGGTAAAAAATTTGCCACTGGAAGTAATAAAAACTGAGCTGCAAATTATTTAAATCAAAAATCCTTAAAAAGCTTTAGCATTATATTTCGAAATCTTGAAAAATGTAAAAGTTTTAGATTTTTTCAAATTTCAAATTCCTTTTGAAATAAATATAAT
>JAAAKG020178037.1:0-12311 GCA_010014905.2 Druon quercuslanigerum | reverse complement strand
AAGCATGTGAAGTTTGAAGAAAAAAGTTAGTTATTAACCGGAGATTTATTATTCAGTCTTCGGTACATTTAAACGCCGTGGCTATTGTTGGTCGCCAGTCCGCCCTTGCGACTCAGTGGTAATTTTATAAAGCGATGCAGATGGGACTTTTTAAATTGCGACTCAAAACTTCGATGACACTTGAAAAGTCGTAAATTGGTCAGAAGTCTGGCTGTTTGATTAGAATAAAAATAAAGAAAAAGGTTAAGTTCAACTTATCAAGGATAAGTGTTTGGCCAAACATCGAATAATTAGCCTTTTAGATAAAAAAATTAGTGTTTCACAAAAACAAACAAATTTCCTTGAAAATAGTTTATTTTTCAAACAAATTGTTTAATTATTAACCGAACGTTTAATTTCTCGTCCTTCGCAGATTTAAACACCCTGGCTATTGTTGGTCGCCAGTCCACCCTTGCGACTCCCTGACAATTTTTCAAAGCGTTGCAGAAGCGACTTTTGTAAATTGCGATCCAAAACTTTTATGAATCTTTAAAGGTCGTAAATTGGTCGGAATTTCGGCTATTTGATTAGAATAAAAATAAAGAAACAGGTTAAGTTCAACTTATCAAGGATACATGTTTGGCCAAACATGGAGTAGTTATCCTTTCAGATAAAAAATTAATGTTTCACAAAAACAAATGTCCTTGGCACATTTAAACACCCTGGTTATTGATGGTCGCCAGTCCGCCCTTCCGACTCAATGATAATTTTTCAAAGCGTTGCAGATGCGACTTTGTAAATTGCAACCCAGAACTTCGATGACTCTGAAAAGGTCGTAAATTGCTCAGAAGTTTGGCTGCTTGATTAGAATAAAAATAAAGAAAGAGGATAAGACCAAGTCGAGAAGAAAGCTGCGCAGGACATGTCCTGCTAAATATGGACGGCACGACGCGTCACGCGATCAAGTTAATCTAAGAAGTAGAGCCCTGTTTCTACCCTGGCCCTGGCCTGGCGAGTTGGCGACATTCGTCAGGGTATTCCAAGAAGAATAATTCTGCAATTTCGGTGGCGCGCGGTCTTCGGAGGCCTTTTTTGTCTCTAATTCTGCAGGTGTACCGCCGCCAGCCGATTTACAGGATCATGGGCTTGGTGTGCGTTTGAGCGTTTATGGGCTATGAGTTAGAACGTCCTTCCTGACTTGTAAAGGTGCATTTTCGGCTAGTAGTTGAAGCGACAAGGAGACGAATAGAACGTGTTTAAGTGTGCATGCTTCGGCTGAGTAAGAGGTGGAGGGAGGAGGGTGGAGTAGGGGGATTAGGGTGGTGTCGAGGGGTGGAGGGGGAGGATAGAGAGAGAGTAACTATGGGTGGCACCGGTGTAACAAAACACAGTCTGCTCTTCAGTAGAAAATACCAGAAAACCAGGATGGGGTTTTTCCATAGTCCATTTTCTATTCTATTGCAACTTAAAAGGACCCTAGGGGTCATCTACAAATTGCGCAAGGTGTTTTCCTCAAATTTTCAAACCCCCATGTAAGAGCGCGTCCACATATTAGGTGATCCTATCTTCTTCTTCTTCTGACATTTCAAGGACTCCCCTCCCCCCACAATTTCATGTACCCCCCCACCCCATTTTTAAGACGAAATATAAATGGAATTTTATATAAATGTTAAGCGAACAATGAATGAGTTAAAACTATTTTATACTAATATGATAACGATAATTTAAAGATTAAATTAGAAGGTAGGTGAACTACACAGATAAGGGACTCTCCATAAACTCTTTCCCCCTTTTTAAAGAATT
This sequence comes from Druon quercuslanigerum, assembly GCA_010014905.2. Classification (NCBI taxonomy): domain Eukaryota; kingdom Metazoa; phylum Arthropoda; class Insecta; order Hymenoptera; family Cynipidae; genus Druon; species Druon quercuslanigerum. The sequence continues at coordinate 10,529 of JAAAKG020178037.1, read as the reverse complement.
TTTAATAATTTTGATGTTAATTTTTTAGTCTATTGGTCTACAATCAATATTTTGTTTAATATTGATTTTTAAATTTGGGGGGAAATGTTCTGTTGCTCCACTGGGATTCGAACCCAGGCTCGCCCAGCTTCGAATCCCAGCGGAGCTAGAGAAATTAATTTTGTTCTTGAAAATTTAACTATTTTGTTAAACTTCGTTTCTTTTTGTGATTTTTTTTTTATTTGAAAAGTTAACAATTCTATTTTTGGTCAATAATTTATCCTTCAGTCCAGTGGGAAATTAACTTTTTGTTTGAAAAAGCAGCTGTTTTGTAGAAAGTTTATTTTAGGCTTAAAACTTTAATAAATTAATAAATAAATTTAATACACCTTTTTCTCGAAATTTAAAGTATTTATTTGAAAAATTGGAATACGTTAAAAATATTTTAAAAGCTTAAAATTTTTAAAAAGATTCAAAATACGTTAAGATTTGAATTGATTACATTTTTTTTTTTAAGAAAATGTAGATTTTTAAAGATTTTATAAAAAAAATTTGAAGCTTTTCAACGATTCGATTAAAAATTAACTTTTTTGTCGAAATATAAACTATTTATTTGAAAAAATTGAATAATGTTAAAATATTTAAAAAGCTCAAAAGTTTTAAAGAGATTCAAAATAAGTTAAGATTTGATCTGATTAAAATTTTTTAGAAAGAAAATGTAGATTTTTAAATATTTTGTAAAAAAAATCTAGAAGCTTTTCAACGATTCGATTAAAACTTAAATTTTTTGTTCAAAATTTATATTTTGCTTTAAAATTGTTTTTCTGAAAATTAATTTTTTTATCTGATAAGTTAACAATACGATTTTTGTTTTAAAAATTGATAATTTATGAGTTGAAAATTGGGTAATTGTTCGACAAAATTTGAATAATGAAAAAAAATATTTAGAAAGTTTAGAAACTTTGAAGAGATTCAAAAGTACATTAAGATTTGATCGAAATAATAAAAAAAAAAAGAAAATGCAGATTTTTGAAAATTTTGTTAAAAAAACTAGAAGCTTTTTTAAAGTTCATATTTTCGTGGAAAATTAGACTATTAATTTGCAAACTTACCTGTTTTATTAGAAATTTGTTTCTTTTTGTGAAAAATTAATTTTTTATCTTAAAAAAAACTAGTCTTTTTTTATTTAAAAATGCATCATTGTTAAGTTAAAAATTTAAGTATTTGCGAAACAATTTTTTAATTTTGCAGTTTTAAAATAAATATTATGAAAAATTTAAATAATTAAAACAGACATTTAAAATGTTTATAAGATTTGAATAGATGGAAAAATATGTTAAAATTTAAAATGATTACAAAATTGTTTTTTAACGAGATTTTTTAACAATTTTTAACAAAAATCTGGAACCTTTTCAAGTATTCGGTTGAAAATTAATTTTTTTGTTAAAAATTCATATTGTTGTTTTAAAAATAATCTATTCATTTAAAAATTAAACTTTTTTCTTGGAAATAAACTTTATTGTCAAAATTTAAACTATTTATTTGAAAAATTTGAATAATTTTCAAATATTTAAAAAGCTTAACAGTTTTAAAAAGATTCAAAATACGTTGAGAGTTGAACTGATTACAATTTTTTTTAAAGAAAATATAGATTTTTGAAGATTTAAAAAAAATATATAGAAGCTTTGAAATGATTCGATTAAAAATTAAATTTTTTGTTGAAAATTCATATTTTGGTTCAAAAATAAACTATTAATTTGAAAATTTAACTATTTTCTTGAAAATTCATTTCATTTTGTGAAAATTATTTTTTTTATCGGATAAGTTAACTTTACGATTTTTGTTTTGAAAATTGATAATTTATAAGTTGAAAATTAAGTAGTTGTTAGGACATTTTTTCTAATTTTGCAGATTTTTAAATAAAACTTAAATAAAATTTGAATAATTAAAAAAAATATTTAGAAAGTTTAGAAGGTTTGAAGAGATTCAAAAGTACATTAAGATTTGATCTAAATAATTTTTTTAAAAAAGAAAATGCAAATCTTTGAAAATTTTGTAAAAAAAGAAGGTTTTTAAGGTTCGATTAAAAATGAACTTTTCTTGCTGAAAATTCATATTTTGGTGGAAAATTATACTATTTATTTGGAAGTTTAACTGTTTTGTTAGAAATTTGTTTCTTTTTGTCAACAATTTTTTTTATCATAAAAAATAACTAAAAATAAATAAAAGATGAAAAAATATGTTAAAATTTAAAATGATTACAAAATTGTTTTTTAATGTAGATTTTTGAAGATATAATAAAAAAAATCTGGAACCTTTTCAAGTATTTGGTTGAAAATGAATTTTGTTCTTGAAAATTCATATTGTTGTTTTAAAAATAATCTATTTATTTATTTCTTGGTTAAAAATTAATCTTTTAAACTTTAAAGGTTGAAAATTCAAGTATTTGCTAGACCATTTTTTTACTAATGCGTATTTCTAAAAAAAGTTTAGAAACAATTCTAATCATTTTGAAAAATATGTAGAAGGCTCAGAAGTTTTGAAAATATTTTAAAAACACGAGAAGGATTGAATTGATTGCACAAATGTTAAAATGTTAATTTTTGAAGATTTTGTAAAAAAAATCTAGAAGCTTTTCAACGAATCGTTTAAAAATTAAATTTTTTGTTGAAAATTCATATTTTGGTTCAAAATTAAACTATTAATTTGAAAATTTAACTATTTTCTTAAAAATTCATTTCTTTTTGTTAAAAATAAATTTTTTTATCTGGTAAGTTATAAAAAAAAAGTTATAAAAAGAAGTTATAAAAAAAGTTATACAAAAACACGCGAAGGATTGAGTTGATTACAAAAATGCTAAAATGTTGATTTTTGAAGGTTTTGTAAAAAAATCTAGAAACTTTTTAAAGATTCGGTTTGAATCTAACTTTTTTGTTAAATATTTATTTTGTTTAGTAAAAATTAAACTATTTGGTTGAAAATTAACTTTTTTGTAGAAATTTAAACTATTTAATTAAAAAATTTGAATAATTTTTAAAAAAATTTAAAAGTTTAACGGTTTTTAGAAGATTCAAAATACGTTAAGATTTGAACTGATTACAATTGTTTTAGAAGAAAATGTAGATTTTTAAGATTTTGTAAAAAATAAAAGCTTTTTTAAGGTCCGATTAATAATGAACTTTTTTTGTGGAAAATTCATATTTTTTTGGAAAATTATACTCTTTATTTGGAAATTTAACTTTTTGTGAAAAATTAATTTTTTATCTTAAAAAATAACTATTTTATTATTGTGTAAAAATGTATAATTGTTAAGGTAAAAATTCAGGTATTTGCGAAGCAATTTTTTAATTTTGCAGATTAAAAATAAAATTTATGAAAAATTTAAATAATTAAAAAAGACATTTAAAATGTTTATAAGATTTGAATAGGTGAAAAAATATGTTGAAATTTGAAATGATTACAAAATTGATTTTTAACGTAGGTTTTTTAAAAATTTATAACAAAAATCTGGAACCTTTTCAAGTATTCGGTTGAAAATTAATTTTGTTGCTAATAAATTCATATTGTTGTTTTAAAATTATTCTATTTATTTGAAAATTAAACTTTTTTTTTAAAATACTTGTTTCATATGAAATGTTCACTATTCCATTCTTCGTTAAAAATTGATCTTTTAAACTTTAAAGGTTGAAAATTCAAGTATTTGCTAGACCATTTTTTACTGATGCATATTTCTAAAAAAAGATTAGAAAAAATTCTAATAATTTTGATAAATATTTAGAAGGCTTAGAAGTTTTAAAAATATTAAAAAAAAAAAATACGCGAAGGATTGAATTGATTACAAAAATGTTAAAATGTTGATTTTTGAAGATTTTGTAAAAAATCTAGAAACTTTTTAAAGGGTCAGTTTTTTAATTAACTTTTTTGTTCAATATTTATATTTTTAGTGAAAATTAAACTATTTATATAAAAATTAAACAATTTTATTGGAAATTCGTTTTTGTGTGGAAAATTAATTTTTTATCTTAACTAAACAGATAAAAAAAATTAGGAAAAATTCGAATAATTTTACAAAAGAATTTTTAATTTCTTGCAAGCTTCTAAACGTTCTAAATATCTTTTAAACTGGCTTGAATTTTTCACAAAATTTCGTAAAATAATAGGTACCGCTTACGGTATCTGTTACCTGTCATCAGAAAAGCTTTGTTTTCGTAGGAATCTTGAGCGAAAAAAAGGCTCCACTCGAAACTGGCGACACTTCATTAAGATAGCGTTAAAGCGTCTTTTTTAAAGAATTAGGCCTCACAAAAGGTCCAATAATCTATCAACTAATTTCCTTTCAGATTTCAAAGTCTAATCTTTTTTTTTCTAACAGGCTCATTAATTTTTTTTCCGAAGAAAAGAAAAACCTAAAAATCTGATTTGACAAAATTACAAAAGTTTTTCTTTATGACAAATTCAATTTCGATAAAAAAACTTTATTCGTGCATTTGTTTGAAAATACGAAAATTGAAATATTTTAATGGAGAATTTGACTATTTGTCAATTAAAATTTTCTTTGATTTAAGTAAATCTTTTTGGTTCCAATTAACATTTTTAAAAAATTGGAAATGACTTTGTTCAGTTAGAAGTCATCTTTGATTAAATTAGGAATAATTATGTCAAAAAAAACGGATTGAAAATTTAAGAGACTTTTTTTCTGAGTATGGGAAAGACAAATGAAGGCCATCAAAAATTAAACATTTTTCACTAAATAGTGGAATGAAAAAAAAAATGAAATTTTGATTCAAAAGGTTAAATTTCTTGCTCAAACCGATCAATTATCAACGAAATGAATTTTCAACAAAATTGTTTAATTTTCAGCTAAAATAATCAATTTTTAACTGAAATGATGAATCTCAAACAAAATTTAAAAAAAAGACTAATTTTCAATCGAAAAGATGAATTTTCAGCAAAATAGTTTAATTTTCAACCCAGAAAATTGATTTTGCAATAAAAAAGACAAATTTTCCTACAAACAAAATTCTTTAATCAAGAATGCAAAAAACTTGGTCTAAAATTTAAAGCTTTTAAGTTGCAATTTTTGCCAAAAAAGATGGAATTTTAAGCAAGAAGATTAATTTTCTATAAAAAATATGAGTTTTAAACTAAAAAAAGATTTTCAACTAAAATTGGAAATATTACATTCTTAGTTAAAAAAAAAAATGATGAATCAAAAAAAAAAAAAAAAGTTTTCAACAAAGTAGTTAAACTTTCAATTAATTGTTAAAATTTCCTAAGTTTCATAAAGTAACATTTATTATTGATGTTAAAATATTACATAATAACCCAAAAATATGTTTACAAACAAATTATTTGTTGAAAGAATGTTCTCTACGATTTTACATAATTTTACGTTCTTTTAAGTAACATTTCAAAAAAATTGGATAAAAACAATATATTATTAAAAAAGTTTCTTCTTGAGATTATTATAATTATTAATCTTATAATCAAATTTAATAGAAAAATTCGATTTTTTATGTCAATTTTATTTTAACTTTATGATAATTTTAGAAAAATTCATAGTTTGCTGATCAGTTTTATATTTTTTTTAAACAAATTTAATAAACAAATGCATTTTTCAGGTATTTGTCAACAGAAAAATTCCTTTTTTTCGATGTCAACTTTTTAAATTAGGAACTTCATGACAGTTACAGAGAAATTCATAATTTTTTTTATCAATTTTATGATTTTTTTAAATAAACAAAAGCATTATTCTCGATAAAGCTGCAGCTTCATTAAAAAAATAAAAGTGATGATAAACTTAAACTGAAAGGACTCAGATTGAAGAAAAAACTTTTTCGTCGATAAATACCCAAATAATGCATTTGTTAATTAAATTTGTTTAAAAAAATCATAAAATTGATCAAAAAATTATAATTTTGGCTGAAATTATCATTGAAGTTTCTAATTTGAAAAATTTTAATCGAAAAAACCCAATTTTTCTGTCAACAAAAGCCTAATTAATGCATTTTTAAATTAAATTTGTTTTTAATAATAAAATAATTATTAATAATAATGTAATCAATATTTGTGGGATGTGCGTTATTTTTGAACAAAAAAACTAATTTTTTTCCACTGTTCAAGTATCGGATAAAAAAAATTAATTTTCTACCAAACACATTAACTTTCCGGTAAAACAATAAATCTTTAACAAAGAAAATGAATTTTTAACAAAGTATTTAACTTTTAAACAAGGAGTTTAATTTTTAGTTTAATTTTTAACTATAAAACATAAATTTTTAACGACAAATTAAATAGTTAAATTCACGGTAAAAAAAACTTCTTAAAAAAAAAACAACTAATTTTGAACCAAATATTTAAATTATCAACAAGAAATGAATTTGTAATTAGAATACTAAATCTTAAAACAAAATAGATGAAATCTCAACAAAAAACGTAATAATTGATATTTCAAGTGACGGACGGACACTTGATCGAAACTATAAGGGTTTCGCCCGGGGCTACGAGCAGGATATTTCAGGATGTAAATTGAGACCCAGACGAAAATATTTAATTTCAATACCAAAGCAAAGGAAAGCAAACCCGTTAGCATACCGAAGCCCTTAATTATTGAGGACTCGAAATAACAAGATGCTTTTTCTAAATTCGGATATAAATTTGCTAGTGGCTACCGACAGTTATTTGGGGAGTTTCAAGGATCGCGGCGCAGGCAGCAGTGGGTTGGCAGCAGTGGGCACCGTATCGGAGAAAATTATATCGGCTCTGGTAATTGTCTATGATCAAGGAACGTGGCTCGTCCGCGGCGCGCAAAGTGCAGCTGCGAGTTGCGACGAACGAACCCAAAAAGCTTCAAGATAATTATTAATTATTCCATTCCACCGCCACGGATACGAGAACGCCGTGGGTCAAACTAGTCACCGACTAGTTTTAGTCCAGAGCGATCGCTCACGAGCAATTTGGCAAGGAAGGCTGTGTGGACTGGTGAGCTGGTAACGAAGGGTCTTCGAAAAGGCGAAAAGACGAAAAGACGAAAAGGCGAAAACAAAGGATCGTGGCTACTCGCTCGTCCAATTGTTGCATTATTCATGCGTTTCTAGCAACAAGCGGACGTAGCGTAGCCTTCCTTCCTTCCTTCAGCGCGCTCTCTCTCTCTCTCTCTCTCTCTCTTCTTCTTCTTCTTCTTCTCTTGCTCTTCGTCTTCTCCTTTTTCGTCTTCTTCTTCTTCTTCCTTCACTCTCTCGTCTCTTCCTTGTCTCCTCTAATTTCTTTTACATTTCGCTGCTTGCTTGCTTTGCCCAGACACACCATTCCGGAGCCCAAGAATCTCGTTATACCAAGAGTTGCGATCATTTTCTTACTATAATTACCATTCAAAATTAATTTTTTAATTAGCCACTCACTCTTTTTCTTGCCGCTAATTGAAATTAACTTTCATGCTTCGACTTCCAAGGGATCGAGAAGCTGTAATTTATGGGAGCGTGCACGTTTTACGTGCCGCAATTTTCAGTGATTTTTGAAAAATCGCCTCTCCCTATTGTGACATTTTGGTGCCCCCCCCCCCTCCCAAGCCGACCTCACAAATTCATGTTAGACTTTCATAAAAATGTATTTGTTTTAGTTTTGTTTATTTTATTTTGGTTAAAAATGTAACTAGTTTGATGAACACTAGATTCGTTTTTTATTGGGAATTAATTTTTTCAGCTGAAATAGAATACTGAATAATGAGTTCAAACTATGTGATACTGGTAGGAGAATAATTTTAATTATTTAAATTTCTCGTACATTTTTTTTGGTTGATAACATTATTTAATACATTTTCTGATGATAATTTTTTTTTTAATTTTCCCGCAAAATTAACGTTGATTACGAATTGAAACCAAACCATTTTTTTAGTTTTGAAAATTTCTCTTTTTTAGGTGAAAGTTCATGTATTTTGTGTTTACTTGAAGTGATGTAGTTGAAAATTTGTTTTTTTTTCCTTCGGTTCAAAATTAATTTTTTCAATTGACCAGTAGACTTTTTAGATAGAAAACTCAACTTTTTGAAAAATTAGTCCATTTAGGTGGAAAATTAATCTTCTTTTGTAGAAAATTGGTCTATTTTGTTAAGGATTAGTTTTTTAAACTAAAAATTTAACGATTCCCTTTTTCGTTCAACATTAATATTTGTTAGTTGAAAATTTTATTAAAAATGTCGTCTTTTTCTGTTGAATCCATTTTGTTAATATTTATTTTTTTATAATAATCTCAGCAATTTCTACAAAATTTCGTTTTTTCTTGGGTTTTTATTATTTATTATTTTATTATTATTTTTTCATTTATTATTTATTCATTTTATCTTTTTTTAAATATTCTCGTAAAAAGTAGAGCTGCTTGATTTGAAATTAATTTCATAATTGAAAATTCAAATATTTTGTAGAAAATTCGTCTTTTTTGGGTGAAAATTTCATTCTTTTTGTAGTAAATATTATTTTGATTAAAAATTAACTTTCTGGTTGAAAGTTTATATTTCCGGATTAAAAATTTAACTATTTTGTAGATAATTCTTCTGTTTTGCTTAAAAATTCGACTTTTTAAAAAAATTTAATAATTTTTCTTTAAAAAAGTCAACTTTCTTTCATTTTTTGTTTTGGTTTAAAAATTCAAAAATTTGGTAGAAAATTCAACTATTTAGCAGAAAATTCATCTTATTTATTATAAATTAATGCTTAAAAATTCGACTGTTTTTTAAAAAAATTACATATTGGGGTGAAAATTCTGTTATTTTTCGAAGAAAATTCAACTTTATTACGTTTAGGTTGATTAATTTGGTAAAAAATACAAGTAGTTGGTAAAAAATAAAAAATTTTCATGTAAATTAATTTTTTTGTGAAAAATTTTTATTTTCTTCTTAAAAATTCAACTGTGTTGTACCAAAGTAAAAAAAAATTATTCTTCGTAAAAAAGTCAACTTTCTATCATTTTTTCGTTTTTTATTAAATTAAATTTTTTGTTTGATAATTCTACTGTTCTGTAGAATATTTCTTTTTTGCCTAAAAATTCAACTGTTCGGTACAAAAATTAAATTTTTTATCAGATTTGATTTGTTTGTCGAAAATTCAACTGTTCTGTAGAAAATTCAACCATTTGATTAAAAATTAATTTATTAATTTTTAATTAATAATGATTAATTAAGCAATTGGTTGCAAATTAATTGTTTGATTAAAAGTTAATATTTTCTGTTGAAAATTTAATTATTTTTTTTTTAGAGAGATCGCCTTTTTTTAATTTAAAAATTTAACAATTTGGTTAACATTTTTCTTCTCTTTGGAATGAAAAATCTTTGCTTGCTTAAAATTTAATTTGTTTTCGTTACGTATTTAATTATTTTTTTAAAAATTTGTATTTTTTGGTTGAATTTAACTGTTTTTAATTTAAAATTAGATTAATTTTTGCATTTGCAAATTTTTTCGTGTAGGATTGAAAATTCAACTATTTGGCAAAAATTCAGGAATTCAGCTATGTAATTTAAAATTCAACTTTTTTGGTGAAAACTTCGAAAATTCGTGTTTTTTAAAAGAATTTGACTTATTTTGTTAAAAATTCAACTCAAAAATTATTTTGTTCAAAATTCACCTATTTAATATCAAACTAAACCTTTCGGGTTGAAAATTGAATTATTATTTTGTTGCCTCATTATTACCCTTTTTAAATTTATTCTATGATTTTATCAATTGAAATTAAAGAAAAGGGAAGGGATGAACAAGTGTTTAAAATTGTATTTTTTTCTTATTAAAAAAATGTTTAAAAAAATATTTGTTTCTATTAAAATAAAATCGTGGTTAAAATAACAATTACGAAATATTCTGTCTCTGGCCAAAATGTAGAAACAATGGAATAAAAATTGCAGTGCATTTGAAATCATATCTGTAAAACTCAGCTTTTATGAATAAATGAATATGCAAATTGATCGTTAGCTCAAAGATAATGAATGGAAATTTTCAGATTTCTTTTATCCATCTGCATAATAGGAATGAATTTGAATGAAATAAACATTTGGGAATGGACACTTTTTTAGTTCATAATTATTCGAAACAACTAATTAAATAATGACCAATGTTATTTTCTTATCCGCATTTCTGTCTCTGACCCGATTTTATTTTGACCACTATTTTTGCTCGAATCAGCAATCACTATACGATCCTCAATAAATATGGAGTAGTTTGGCCTGCCCTTCCCTTTCCCTTCCTTCCCTTCCTGGAAATCGCGACTTTGGAACTTGCAGTCTAATCGCGAAGCCGAAAAAGAGGCATAACACAGCTCGACGCTGTTGATCAATTAAATTTTAATTTATATATTTATATTTCTGATTTTTTAAAAAAGTTTTCAATTTCTTAATTTCTTAATTTTTAAAATTTTTAATTTTTTAAAATTCTTAATTTTTCAATTTCTTTCATTTTTATTTTTTTAACTGTTTAATTTTTCATGTTTCAATTTAAAAAATTTTAAATTCATAAATATTTATTTAATTGAAGTCTTAGAATGAAAAGGGCAAATGTGGTGATGAGGCAA
>JAAAKG020178026.1:0-26414 GCA_010014905.2 Druon quercuslanigerum | reverse complement strand
GTAATTAAAAATAATTTTCTGATAGTTATTTATTATATTTTTTATTATATTATATAATATATATATATATATATATATATATATATATCAGATCGTATTTTTAAATATTTTAATAAACGTATTATGTGTTTTTATGAGCACAAAGTTTACTATTATTTATTACTATTATCCTATGTAATTTCAAGTTAAAAAAACGAACCTTGTTAACAATTATTTTTAAATTCGAGAAAAATATACTTATTTTAATTAAAACTAATTTAAAAAAGAAGTCAGGATTAACTTAAAAAATAATTATTTGCAGTTTTCTTTATTTGATAATAACTATTTAAAGTTTAATATTTTTCTTTTCTCTTCAGTTAAAAGTTGCAATTCTTGTTTAATTACAATCCTGTATCGCTTATTTCATTTCTTAAAAGATTCACTGCATATTTTATTGTTATGCTTTCATTTAAAAAAATTTATTTACGTAAACCTATTATTTAAATAAACAACGATTTTATAATCCCTAAATAAAAGTTTTTAAATAAAAACGTATCAATGTGATTTGCAGAGAATCTTTTGTGATTTTTTTGGAAAAATTTGATTCGAGTTCGTTTTCAAAACTATTTTTAATTAACAATAAAATATTTGTGTAAATTTAATAAATAATTGTTGAGAAAATTTAATTTTTAGCTTGGAATAACTTTAGTTCATGTTTAATTTAGGAACAAATATGATGCAAATTTCCTTTCCGTCGTAAATCTTCAGCTAAATTTCTGGAAAATAACTATGCCTAAAAGCAAATTTTTAAATTAAATCTTAAAAAATAAATAAATTTGTTCACAATATAAAATTTTAGTTCATTTTTTTTTCACTGAAAATTTTTTTTTTAATTGAAAAGAATTCTGCAAAATAAATAAAAAATGCCATAAAACCTTTCAGAAGATAACTTTCAATTTTCCTAACAATCTCGAGAATATTGTTTGATTCTCTCAAAACCTTTCCAAATTCTTAAAAAGCTTCTTTTTACAAATTCAAAAAAAGTCTATATTTTTCCTTAAAATTTTGTAATTTTTAAAGTAAACATTTTTTTGAAACATTTGATGACTTCTTAAACGAAAACATTTTCCTAAAGGTTACCAGATTCTTTCTTTAAATTTTTTGAAAACACTTTGAAATATTTTAGAACATTGTCAGAAAGTAAATGATTAAAAAAAAAAATTAACATTTTCCTGGGAATCTAAAAGAATTTTTTTTCATTCTCTTGAAACCTTTCGTAAATTATTTTTTAGTATCTTATTTAAAACTCTTAAACAGTTCACCTATAAAAGCGAATAAAACTTTTCTTAATCTTTGAAAATGTAAATGTCGCTTTAATTTTTTTTCAATATTCTCAACATTTTAATCATTTTCAACTATTTTCAAAACTACTGAAACTTCTACAAATAAAAAAAATTTAATTTGAAAGAATTGGTTTATAATATTTCATTTTTTTTTTCAACATATTTTAAAATCCTAAAAACTTATAATCAACCTTTTAAAATAAAATCTAAATAATTAAAACAAATGTATGCGCTAAAAAAATTTAAAAAATTTTTTATTTAAAACATTTAATTAGGAAATGGAAAACTCGGATTGACTGCGAATCAGCATTATCTGACAATTATTTATTCCTAAAAAATGTAAAAAATAAGCGTACTTTTTGATTTAAAAGCAAATTTTTTCATTCTTTGAAGTATTGAATTTTTTTAAAAGCATTATGTAATTTTTTTTTAACATTATTTAACGTCTGTTTTCATAATTTCTAAAAATTGTGCCAGTGGTACCGAATTTCTTTTAAAATTCGAATCCTACGCTACATTTTGTTAAATAATTACATCATTTTCATACTTTTTTTTTAATTTCTAATGAATTTCTATTTGCTTAAACAATCTTTATTTGCTGAAGCATTTTTTTTGATAGCTAAAAAAATGAAATGAAGTAGAACACATAAAATTATTTCTTTGACTGTATAGTGCATACAAAGAATAAATTTACCACTTTTGAATTCTTCAAACAATTATAATTTATCTGAACAATTACTTTTCCAAAAATACTTAAAAAATCGTAAATAATTGTATGTCTTCTATTTTAATTAATTCTAAAAAATTAATCAAAAAATAACTGTTTTAGGAAATATAAATTGTTTAAACAAACAGAAATTTGTTAAACATAAGAAGAAATGTATCAAAATTATGTAATTAGTTAACAAATGGTCCTGCTCAATTTTCAGAAATTTGAAAAGTAAACAATAATCAATTGTTTAAATAATTACATAATGTTCTTATAAAAATTTACTACTTTGAACAATGAAAAAGTACTGCATTTCAACCAGAAAATATGATTACTTTTTACATTTGTTAGGAATAAATAATTGTTTGCACAATTTACTCTTGTTTAAGCAATTGAATGATTTGGAAAAAATTATTTAGATTAGTATGGATTGAAGTAGCGCGGGATTGATTGGAATCGATTGGAGTGCATCAGATTAGATTAAAATTGATTGGATTATATGGAATGGCTTGAATTGGATTGCAGTGGATTTGAATAAAGTGGATTGGATAAGTTCGACGTGGATTGGAATGGATTATAATTGAATGTTTTGGCTTGTATTCAAATTGGATTGAATCATAACGGATTCGATTTAAATAAATTGGATTGGACTGGATTGAAATAGATTGCAGTGAATATGATTAAAGAGAAATGGATTAAATTAACGTGGATTGGAATAGATTAGAATGGAATGGTTTGTATTGGAATAAATTGGATTAAAGTGGATTGTAGTGGATTGATTTAGTTGAGTACGGATTTAAGTGACGTGATCTGGATTGAAATCTATTGGAGTGTATTTTTCGTAGTGAAGTGGATTTAAGTAAATTAGTTTGGAATAAATGGTTTTGGATTGAAGTGGATCACATTGGATTAAAATTAATTGTATTACATGTAATGGATTGAATTGGATTGCAGTGAATTTAAATAAAGTAAATTGGATTAGTTTGACGTGGATTGTAATCGATTAGAATGTAATGGTGTGGATTGTATTGGACTACATTGGATCAGAATGAATTGGATTTGAATAAATTGGCTTAGAGTGGATTGTATTAGATTGATTTGTATTAAAATAAATTTGAGTGGATTAAATTAGATTGCAGTGAATTTGAATAAACTGGATTGTATTACTTTAAAGTGGATTGTAATGGATTAGAAGAGAATTATTTGGATTGTACTGAATTGGATTGGATCGACATCGATTGGATTTGAATAAATTAGATTGCAGTGGATTTAAATAAAGTGGATTAAGTTGGTTTGACGTGGATTAGAATGGTTTGGATTGTATTGAATTGGATTGTATTAGAATGTATTGGAATTGAATAAATGGATTGGAGTGGATTGTTTTGGAATGGATGGGTTTAGATCGGAGTGGATCAGATTAGATAAAAATTAATTGGATTGGATGCAATAGATTGAAATTAATTGCGGTGGATTTGAATAAAGTGGATTAGATCACTTTGAAGTGGATTGGAATGGATTAGTATGGAATTCTTTTGGACTGTATTGAATTGGATTAGATTGGAATGTATAGGATTGGAATAAATTGGATTAGAGTAGATTGTAGTGGATTGCAGTGGATTTAAATAAAGTGTATTGAATTAGATTGGTGTTGATTGCAATGGATTAGAATGGATAAGAATGGAATAGTTTAGATTGTATTGAATTGGATTGGATCGGAAGCGATTTGATTGGAATAAATTGGATTGCAGTGGACTTAAATAAAGTGGATTGAATTAGTTTGACGTGGATTGAAATGGACTAGAATGTAATGGTTTGGATTGTATTGAATTAGATTGTATCAGAATGTATTAGATTTAAATAAATTATATTAGAGTGGATTGTAGTGGATTAATTTGGAATAGTATTGATTGGATTGGCGTGGGGTAAATTGGAATAGATTGGAGTGTATTTTTCAGAGTTAAATAGATTACAGTGGATTAGTTTTGGAATAGAGTGCATCAGATTGGATAAAAATTAATTAATTTGGATGGAATGGATTGAATTAGATTGCAGTAAGTGGATTGGATTACTTTGACGTGAATTGGAATAGATTAGAATGAAAATGTTTGAATTGTATTAAATTGGATTGGATCGGAATGTATTGGATTGGAATTAATTATATTGAAGTGGATTGTAATGGATTAAAGTGGGTTTATATAAAGCGGATTGGACTAGTTTGACGTGGATTGAAAGGGATTATAACAGAATGTTTTGGATTTTATTGATTTGGATTAATCCAGAATAGATTGAATTTAAATAAATTGGATTAGAGTAGATTGTATTTGATTGATTTGGATTAATATGGATTAGGGTTTCGTGTGGTGGATTGGAATCGATTGAAGCATATCTTTCGGTGTGAAGTAGATTACAGTGGATCAGTTTTCGAATTAATAGGTTTGGATTGGACTGGATCAGATTGAATAAAAATTAATTGGATTGGATGGATCGGATTGAATTAGATTGCAGTGGATTTGAATGAACTAAATTAGATTACATTGACGTGGATTGAAATGGATTAGAATGAAATAGTTTTGATTGTATTGAATTGGATTGGATCGGAATGTCTTGGATTGGAACGAATTGGATTGGAGTGGATTGTAATGGTTTGCAGTTAATTGAAATAAAGTGTATTGGATTAGATTTAATTGGATTGAAATGGATTATAATATAATAGTTTGGATTGCACTTAATTGGATTGGATTGGAATTAATTGGAGTGAAGTGGATTGTAGTGGATTGATTTGCATTAGTATTGATTGGAGTAGCGTGGTGTGCATTGGAATAGATTGAATTGTATTTTTCGGAGTGAAGTGGATCTAAGTGGTTAGTTTGGAATGAATGGGTTTGGATTGTAGTGGATTCAATTGGATTTGAATGCATGAGAGTGGATTGGAATTAATTGAATTAGAATTAATTATCCAGGCCATCCTCCGATGACTGAATTTTTGTCAGAGAAAAAATAAATAAAAATTTGTTTCGGAACAAATAGTAACAAATTTATGGAAATGGTGAAAACAGAAATTAATTCATTTTCAATAAACTAGTGGATTTTTTGATCCAATAGCTCCATTTTTAACCAATAAGAAGTAAAAAATGTCAGTTTTACTAACAAAGAAATTATTAAAGACCTTATAATTATTTCAAGAAAATAAATAACCCACGCAGAAATTCTTATTGTGGTTGAGTAGGGCCCTGGATATATTTCCCTATTTCTAATGGGACGCTCGTCGGGAAGAAGGAGAGGGCCTGACTGGTTCTGTAACCTGGTTTTAGCCAGGTTCTAGTTAGAACTTCTGAGCAGGACCTAACGAGAGTACCCTTTATCACCCGACGATTAGCAGGGCCTCGCCTAGACCATTCCTGTTACCTGATAAATATTTTAATAAATATGATTATTTAATTTATATGAAAAAAAGTTTTTAATTATTACACTAAACGATAAACTATCTATACTCATAAGCCGCAGATCAAAAAAAAGTTTAACTCTCTACCAATACAATAATTTTGAAATAAATTATTTTAATCGAATAACATTTTTCTTCCTGTAATATTTTGTTTTTTTCCCGTTACAGACTACTTTAGAGTTTTTTACAATGACAGGAAATGTAATTTTTTCTGAAGAATTACAGTTATCTTTATCATTTTATTTACAATCAGATTTACCAAACAGTTTTTTCTAGACTTGATATTCTGATAGCGGCCCCAACCAGTTTTTTCTAGACTAGATATTCCGATAGGGGCCACAACCAGTTTTTCCTGGATTAGATATTTTGATTAGGGCCCCAACCAGATTTTTCTAGACTAGATAATGTGATAGGCACCCCATTGTATCCTAATTTCAAATAAGGAAAGATGGTGAAATTTGTGCACGGAAATTTCGCCTTTTGTTTTTTTTTTTTTTTTAATAAAAGTTGCTGATTTTTTCAGGTATTTAGTAGTATCAATGGATTAAAAAAAAGAAACACAAAGCTTAGAGGAAAAAATTTTTTTTATGTTTTATAATAATAGGTTTCCAATAAGAAATAAAATTTCCATAATGAATGTACATTTGCAGAGTAGGATTTTACATACTCCTGTAGAATATTCACTTTATTTATTGCACCATTGTTGATTTGATTGTGGCGGTTATATTTTGTTACTAATATCGGTAGAAGGAAAACTGCGACGACCATAGAATCAGATTTTCAATGAAGCTTACACGATTGATTCGTTCAATTAAGAGAATCGTGTTTTACAACTTGTACGTTAAAATGCTGACTCATTGGGTTTCGCACCCCTACTGGAACTTCTTCAATTTCTTTTTCGTCTAACATTCCCACTATTTGGCTTCTTATGTTTATTTTCGCCCGGATCAGTCTTCTTCCGCTAAAATACATTCCACTAAGAATACCATCAGTCTCCAAAATTGCCAGAGCGTTACCATTAGATTTAGTCAAAACAATTCTTTCTACAAGTGGCATACGTGTATCGAAAATTGTTTTTAATAGCCGCACACCTGGACAATGATGATCAAAAGTGAATTTGTGGAATTCGAATCGCTGATAAAGATTGATTTTGGGAACAAGGCGAATAAGTCCAAGTTGTCCAAGTCCATATCCAAGTATTAAAGGATGCGAGTCACGATGAGAATGGAGTATGCGACGAGGAGAAGAATTTGAAGGTGAACAAAGATCCTGACGCTGTTCAGTACGGTTGCAGTCGGACTGTATACTTAATTCTGCAAAAAAAAATAGAAAAATAATTTTTTGTTAAGAACTAACTTATATTTTGGGAAATTTTTATTCCCACAAGGCAGTCTACTTTTATGGAAATGTATTTTAAGACAGAAAAAACAAAGAAATCTAGAAAGAGTTATTCATTATTGACCGATGTTATTCAATGTGTACTGCTTATCACCTGTCAAGGTATTTTATCAATATTTTTCATAACTTAAGCGCAAGACTGTCCCGACAAGATAAAAAACCGGTTTTCTGTCATAAATTTGCAAAGCAGCACTGTTAAACATTTCTGTTGGAAAATTCCACTACATGTATTGGAAGTTTATTTCCGAAACGTAACGTAACGCTACAGTACATAGTCTTCATAGAATTAAAGGAATTAATGGAATTTAAGGAATTCGCGAATTTCATAGAATTTGCAAGATTTACAGAATTCGTGAATTTTATATATTTTGCGGAATTTACGGAATTCGTGAATTTCATAGACTTTGCAGAATTTACGGAATTCGTGAATTTCACAAAAATTACGGAGTTTACGGAATTCATGAATTTAATAGAATTTGCGGAATTTCAGGCATTCGTCAATTTCATAGAATTTACGGAATTCGTGAATTTCAGAGAATTTACGCAATTCGTGAATTTCAGAGAATTTTCGGAAATTAAGGAATCCATAGAATTCATATAACAGTCCGGTATTCGTGGACTATACGGAATTCATGGATATTACGGACTTATCGGAATTCGCGAAATTCATGGAATATACGGAATTCATGTAAATCAATGAATTCATGTATTTCACGCAATTCATGCAATTTAATAATTTACGTGAAATTCAAGAAAATCGTAGAATTCATTCATTTCACGAAATTCAAGGATTTTATGAAATTCCAAAATTAATTAAATGTAATGAAACCAAGGAATTCACGGTATTCATAAAATTCATGGACTTTCACGAATTCCTTGAAGTTCTTGAATTCCTTGAATTTCTTGAATTTATTTCATCCATTAATTCTATGAATTTCTTGGATTTTATGAATTCCGTGAATTCCATCAATCACGTCAATTCTTTGAATTCCATGAATTCCAGAAATTCCTTCAATTTCGTCAATTCCCTTAATTTGTATGAATTCTGCGAATTCTTTAAATTTACATGAATTTTACGAATTCCTTCAATTTGTATGAATTCTGCAAATTCCTTACATTTACATGAATTTTGCGAATTCCTTTAATTCCTTGACTGCCGTGAATTTCTCGATTGCCTGAATTCTGTGAATTCCAAGCGTTAGATAAATTCAGTTAATTTCTTAAATTCTGAAAATTCCGTGATTAGTCAATTACACGAATTCCTTTGATTACGTGAAATCCATGAATTCTGTGAATTCCGTTAATTTCATAATTTAAGCGTATTCCTTGAATTCGGCAATTTCCTAAAATTCCGTTAATTCCTTGAATTTCTTGGATTACACGAATTCCGCAAATCCTATCAAGCGGTTTTTGTAAATGCTGTAAAATCCATGAATTTTGTGAATTCCATAAAATCGGCGAATTCCATAAATTCAACTAATCTAGCGACTTCCGCAATTTCAGTAAATTCCTAAAATTTTTTGTGATTTAAGTGAATTCCACTAATTTCGTGAATTTTATACATTCCCTGAATACTATAAATTCCGTGAACTTAAATATTTCCGTGAATTTCATAAATTCCGCGAATTCCTTAAATTCAAATAATTTCGCAAATTTCTTCAATTTCGCAAATTCCTTTAATTCTATGACTTCCGTGAATTTCTTGAATGCGTGAATTCTGTGAATTCCAGGCGTTACATAATTTCAGTGAATTCCTTTAATTTTGACAATTCCGTGATTATTCAATTCTGCGAATTCCTTGGATTACGTGCATTCCGTGAATTCCATAAATTCCATGAATTTCATAATTTAAGCGTATTCCGTGAATTCTTAAAATTCCTGAAATTCCGTTAATTCCTTGAATTTCTTCGATTCATCGAATTCTGCGAATCCTATCAAGAGTTTTTTTTGTGATTACAATGAATGTTTTAAATTTTTTGGGATTTCACTGAATGTCACGAATTTCGTGAATTTTGTAAATTCATTTAATTCCATGAGTTAAGCTAATTCCGTGATTTTCGTGATTTTTTAAGACATTGGATTCCATGAATTCTGCGAATTTCATACATTTTGTAATGTCTATAAATTTCGTGAGTTCCTTGAATTTCATGATCTCTATAGATTTCGTGAATTCCTTTATTTCCAAGAATTCCGTAATTTTTTTTAATTTTATGAATTTCGTAAATTCCGGAAATTCCTTGAATTCCGTGAAGTCCTTGATTTTCATTAACTCTATGGTAACCTTATGCCCAATTTTCGTTTTGGAAACGATTTAATACATGTACTGAAATTGATGATGTATAAAATAAAAAAAAATATATCTATTAATGATTTCCAGAAATCTTTACGGAAGCTTCTAAGTGTACAGTAGAAAAATAATTCAGGTTAAAATTGTTTATTTAACAGTAGTAATTTCAGATTTATTATTTTTGCTTTCTCTTAAGGGAAAAATTACATTTCTTATTTATTCCTAATGATCAAGGCCTCATTTTAATCTTCGAAGGATTCTCTACAATGCTGTTTAAGCGGTGTTAATTAAAACTTAAACTATGAATGTTTACAACCATAATAACTGTATAATTTTTCAATTAATTATTTAAATAAAATAACCCAAATATAAATTTAGAGAATCCTTTGAAGAATAAAATGAGGCCTTGATTATTAGTATTAAATAAAAATTTTAACTTTTCCCTAAAGAGAAAGGAAAAAACTGAGCCTTTAAATAACTACTCTTAAATAAACTTCTTTAACCTGAATAATTTTTTTCTGAAGTGTGCTTAAAAGCCTCCATTTTAAGAATAGAAAACTTTTGAGATTGATTGTACGTAGTTTACATCTTTAATTTCGAGGCGCATAATTTACATAATTTCTCAAAGGGAACCACAGTTGGACGGGAAGTTGTAGCTAACGATGCCTCGTAGAAAGTTGAGCTTTAGGAAACATCCATAAATTGCGATACTGATTTTAAATAATTCCCCCCCCCCCTCAAAAGTAAGTGTTAAAATGTACCTAAATGAATTTTATTTGTCAGTTAACTTAGGGTATTATTGAATTTTTTAACTAAGAAAATTAATTTATTTACAAAAATTGGAATCCTTAAATTTCTAATAAAAAAGATCAATGTAAAAAAACTAATTTTCTACTAATTAGTTGTTCACTAAATTATTGAACTTTAAAAAACAATTAACGACTTTTCTTTTTAAAACAGTTACATTATAAAATCAAAAATATGAAATTTTGATTTAAAAAAAGTTAATTTTATACCAAAAATAGACGAATTTAGAACAAAATTCGAAAACTTTTAACCAAAAGTTGAGTTTTCAAATAAACTAGGTTAATTTTGATTTAAAAAAAAAAAACATTTTCGACCAAAAATATGATGGGTAAATTTTTAACTTCCAAAGTAATTTTTCTATTGCCAACCAAAACAAGAAACTTTTAAGAAAGAAAGTCAACTTTGAAAACTAGTTGTTAAACTTTCAACCAAACAGGAGAATTTTTAAAAAAAGACTACTTTTCTACCGAAAAAAACGTGTTTTTAACGAATTTCAAGAATTCTTAACCGAAGCGTTGACTTTTAAACTAAATGAGAAGAATTTTAAAGCAAAAAGAATAATTTACTACCCACAAAACACGAACTTCTAACCAAATTTAAGAATTTTAAAACAAAAAGTAGAATTTCAAACAACATAAAAAAAATTCTAATAAAAATATTAATTTACTACAAAAAATACAAGTTTTTAACAAAACACAATAATTTTTACTCAAAGTGTTTACTTTTTAACTAAAACATACATTTTAAAACAAAAAACTTACTTTTGTATTAAAAAAAATGAATTTTCAGAAAAATTTAAGAATGGGCATATAAAAAGTTGAACTTTCAACTAAAAAAGATAAATTTCTAAACCAAAATATTAATTTAAAACAAAAAAACAAAAAATTATACCAAAATCCAAGAATTCTGAACCAAAATGTTGATCTTTCAAAAAAAAAAGATCAATTTTGAAACAAAAATATTCAGAAAAAATTCAGAACGAAAAAGTTGGATCTTCACGTAAAAGCATAAATTTCGAAACTAAAAAATTAATTAATTACTAAAAATGTTTATTTTTTTAAAAATTTCAAGAATTTTCAACAAAAGAAACAGTTTTAAACAAAAAAAAATTTATTTACTACCCAAAAAGACGATTTTTTTAATAAAGTTGAAGAGTTCTTAATCGCAAAGTTCAATTTTAAATTTAAAAAATGCATTTCTAAACAAAAAGATTACTTTTTGCAAAAAATACAAATATTCAATCAACTTCAAGAATTTTTTTTACAAGGTTAAATTTTCAACTAAAAAAATAAATTTCTAAACCAAAAGATTAATTTACTAAAAAAAAATTGTTTAACCAAATTAAAGAATTCTGAAACAAAAAGTTAAATTTTTAAGTAGCAAAAAAAATATTTTTAGAAGAAAAATATTAATTTACCAAAAAAAAACGAATTTTTACTAAAAGTCATGAATTCTCACCCGAAGTGTTCACTTTTAAACTAAAAACATAAATTTATAATAGAAAAGGTTAACTTTCCAAAAAAAAAGAATTATTAGTAAAATTTCAGAATGGTTATCCACAAAGTTAAATTGTTAACTAAAAAAGATGAAATTCTAAACCAAAGATTAATTAACTACAAAAAATACAAATTTTCAACAAAATTCAAGAATACTGAACTAAAAAGTTGAATTTTTAATTAAAAAATTGAATTTCTAAACAAAAATATTAATTATCTAGAAAAAAAGACAAAGTTGAATTTTCGCCTGAAAAGTTTAAGTTGCAACTAAAAGCATAACATTTTAAACAAAAAGCTTAATTTGTTACCAAAAAATTTTAATTAAAAAAATGAATTTCTATACGAAAACACTATTTTAGTACCAGAAAATAAATTTTCTATACAAAATTCAGGAATTCTTAACCAAAAATTAAAAATTTTAACTAAAAAAGATGAATTTTTATTTAAAATATTTAATTTACTACAAAAAAAGACAAATTTTCAAACAATTCAAGAATTCTATACGAAAAAGTTGGATTTTTAAGTAAAAAAATAAATTTTTAAATAAAAAGGTTAATTTTCTACTAAAAATCTAAATTTTAAAAAAAAATTTAAGTATTCTGAACAAAAAAAGCTGAATTATCAACTAAAGAAAAATTTGTAAACAAAAAAAATTAAGTTACTGCAAAAAAAGACAATTTTGTAATAAAGTTCAATAGTTTTTAACCGCAAAGTTCAATTTTGAACTAAAAAAATGCGTTTCTAAACGAAAAGATTAATTTTCTACAAAAAAAAAATTTGAATAAAATTCAAGAATTGTCATCTACAAAGATAAAATTTTAACTAAAAATGTTAAATTTCTAAACCAAAACATTATTTTTCTACAAAAAATCCATTTTTTCTAAACAAAATTCAATAATTTTTCACGAAAAAGTTAAATTTTGATCTAAAAACGATTAGTTTTTTAACAAAAAGAGTAAGCAAGCACAAAAAATGACGAATTCACAATAAAATTAAAGAATTCTAAACCGAAAAGCTGAATTTTGAACTAAAAATAAAGAATTTTTGAAGAAAAAGATTTTTTTTTTACCAAGAAAAAACGGATTTTTAATAAGGTTCAAGAAATTTTAACGAAAAAGTAGAAATTAAAACTAAAAAAGATTAATTTTTAAAGAAAAATATTCATTTGCTACAAAAAATTACTAATTTTCAACAAAGTTCAAGAATTCTAAACGAAAAAGTTAGATTTTCAAGTAAAAAATAAATTTTTAACCGAAAAGATTAATTTTCTACTAAAAATCTCAATAAAAAAAAAATCAAGTATTCTGAAGGAAAAAAGCTGAATTTTCAACTAAAGAAAAATTTTTAAAAACATTATTAACTAGAAAAAAGACGAAGTTTCAATAAAAGTCAACACTTCAGATTCAAAAAGTTGAACTATTAACTAAAAAAGAAGAATATTCAAACCAAAAGAGTAATTCACTACCAAAAAATACGACTATTTAACAAGATTGAAGAATTCTGAAACAAAAAGTTAAATATTCAACTAGCAAAAAAAAAAAAATTTAACTAAAATATTAATTTACTACCAAAAAATTAGTTTTTATTTAAACTCATAAACCAGACATTAATTTAATACTAAAAAATAAAATTTTTTAACAAAATTCAAGAGTTCTAAACCAAAAGTTTGATTTTCTACTAAATTAGATGAATTTTCAAATGAAAAAATTAATTTACTACCAAAAAAGACGAATATTCAGTAAAATTTAAGAATGGTTATCCAAAAAGTTGAATTTTTAAATAAAAAAGATGAATTTGTAAACCAAAATATTAATTTACAAAGAAAAATACAAAATTTTAACTAAATTCAAGAATGTTGAAGCAAAAAAGTGGAATATTCAACTATATAAGATGTATTTTTAAACAAAAAGATTAATTTACTACCATAAATGACGAATTTCCAACAGAAGTCAAGAACTCTGAACGTTCAAGTTGGATTTTCAAGTAAAAAAATAAATTTATAAACAAACAAAATAAGTTGTGTACTAAGAATGTTTAATTTTCAACAAAATTCAAGCATTTTTAATGAAAAGAGCTAAATTTTCATTATAACAAAATTTTTAAACAACAAAAAATTATTTATTACCCAAAAATACCGCTTTGTATTAAAGTTCAATATTTCTTAACCGCGAAGGACTACTTTGAACTAAAGAAATGCGTTTCTAAACAAAAAGAGTCTTTTTTTTACAAAACAGATGAATTTGCAGTAAATTTTAACAATGGTCATCCAAAAAGTTAAATTTTTAACTTAAAAAGATGAATTTTTAAACAAAAAACTTATTGACTACAATAAATGACGAATTTTCAACAAAATTCAAGGATTCTGAACTAGAAAGTTGGAGTTTCAAGTAAAAACATAAATTTTTAAACAAACATAATAATTTTGTACTAAAATTGTTTCATTTTTAACAAATTTCAATAATTCTAACCAAAAAAGCTAAATTTTCATCTGAAGAAAAATTTGTAAAGAAAAAAAATTAATTTAAAACAAAAAATACGGTTTTGTATTAAAGTTCAATTTTGAATTAAATAAAATGTGTTTCAAAACAAAAAGATTAATTTTCAATAATATTTAAGAATTGTCATCCACAAAAGTTTAATTTTCAACTAAAAACAATGAATTTCTAAACCAAAACATTATTTTACCACAAAAAAATCCATTTTTTAAACAAAATTTAAGAATTCTGCAAAAGAAAGTTGAATTTTCAACTAAAAAAGATTAATTTTTTGAACCAATACATTATTTTACAAGAAAAAAAATTGATTTACAAACAAAATTTAAGAATTCTGCACCAAAAACTTAAATTTTCATCCAAAAAAGAATAACTTTTAAACAAAAAGAGTAAATTACCCTAAAAATGATGAATTTTTAACAAAATTAAAGAATTCTTAAACAAAGAGTTAAATTTTTATCTAAAACGTAAATAATTTTTAAAGAAAAATATTAATTTACTACCAAAAAAGACAAATTTTTAATCAAATTCAAGAATTGTCATCCAGAAAGTGGAATTTTCAAATAAAAAAGTTGAATTTATAAAACAAAACATTATTTTACTACAAGAAAATAAATTTTTTAGAAAAAATTCAGAAATTATTAACCAAAAAGTGAAAATTTCAACTGAAAAAGACAAATTCTAAAACAAAAATTATTATTTACGACAAAAACTGATGAATTTTCAACAAAATTCAAGAACTCTGAACGAAAAAGGTGGATTTTCAAAAAAAAAAAATGTTTTAACGAAAATGTTAATGTTATCCTGAACGAAAAAAGCTGAATTTTCAACTGAAGAAAAATTGGTAAATAAAAAAAATTAAGTTTCTGTAAAAGAAGACGATTTTGTTTTAAAGTTCAATAGTTTTCAACCGGAAAGTTCAATTTTGAACTAAAAAAATGCGTTTCTAAAGCAAAAGATTAATTTTCTACAAAAAACACGAAATTTGAATAAAATTTAAGAATTTTTATCCACAAAGTTGAATTTTCAACTAAAAAAGATGAATTTTTAAATAAAAAGAGTAACTTACCATAAAAAATGACGAATTTACAACAAAATTGAAAAAAACTGAACCAAAAGTTGAATTTTTAACTAAAAATAAAGCATTTTTGGAGGGAAAGAATAATTTACCACCAAAAAAGACGAATTTTTAATAAAATTCAAGAAATTTTAACCAAAAAGTAGAAATTTAAACTAAAAAAGATAAAATTGTAAAGAAAAATATTCAATTGCTACAAAAAATTACGAATTTTCAACAAAATTCAAGAATACTGAACGAAAAAGTTGGATTTTCTAGTAAAAAATTAATTTTTAAACGGAAAGATTAATTTTCTACTAAAAATCTCAATTTTTAAAAAAATCAAGTATTCTGAAGGAAAAAAGGTGATATTTCAACTAAAGAAAAATTTTTAAACAAAAAAAAATTAAGTTACTAACAGAAAAGACGATTTTTTTTATCAAAGTTCAATCGTTCTTAACCGCAAAGTACAATTTTAAACTAAAAAAAATGCGTTTCTAAACTAAAAGATTAATTTTCTACAAAAGACACGAAATTTCAATAAAATTAAAGAATTGTCATCCACAAAGTTAAATATTCAACTAAAAAAGATGAAGTTCTAAACTAAAAACTTATTTTAATACAAAAAAAAATAATTTTTTAAACAAAATTTAAGAATTCTGCACCAAAAAGTTGATTTTTTATTTAAAAAAGATTAATTTTTAAACAAAAATAGTAACGTTCCACAAAAAATGACGAGTTTAAAAAAATCTTCAAGAATCTTGAAAACAAATAGTTGAATTTTTAACTAAGCGTAAAGAATTTTTAAAGAAAAAGATTAATTTCTAACAGAAAAAAGGGATTTTTAATAAAATTCAAGAAATTTTAACCAAAAAGTTGAATTTTTAAACAATGAGAGTAATCTTCTACCAATAATAAGCATCATTTTGAAACTTACTAAAAACGTTACCGTATACGAGGAATCCAGTGGTGACCTTGAATTTGACCTTGAATTTGATCTTCAAGGTTATTTCAAGGTCAATTTTGTTTTTTTAAATGGGAACCCCTATTTCCCAATCCATGAACTGAGTACATGTTCGGACGTAAAATTTCCCGCTCTTTCGATTGCCGTTGTCAAAAATAGGGGTTTACATTAAAAAACAAAAACAAAATTGACCTTGAAATAACCTTGAAGATCACGTTTAAGGTCAAATTCAAGGTCACTCGATTCCTCGTTAATAGTTACTTCAAGAATGACCTTGATCTTCGAACACACTGTATACTTTACAAAATTCTATAAATTCTTATTACGTGTAACCTTACTTTGACTACCACCCCCACTTCCTATTACCAACCGTATGTCTTGCGAGGCCTCCCTCTCCCTAAAGTGGAAACATAGTACATGGATGATCCCTTATGTTTGTGCGCCTATATTCAGCAGTTTTCCTCACTCCAGACTTAATCTACTACTAAATGAATCAAACAAACTAAAAAAGTCTGAGGAGGCTGGATTTTACAGTAAAGTTTACTTTTTGGGCCCGGTTGAGGGGGTTTACATTGCACATTTTCTATTTTCTCGGTAAACTCTCTTCCTTAATTATCGGTTCGCGCTATGTTATGATCCAGAAGCCGAAAACTCTTTACCAGATCCTACAAGCCTCCAGATTTTTACTTATCACAAAGTTGTTATTTCTGTTTTTTATTCTACAATGTTTATATTGTTTAAATAAAGGGCAATACTTTGAAGTCCACCATACTCCTGTCTATGAGGAAAAAACGTTTTTGAATAATAACATATGTGCTCGGATACCCTTCCCTAACATATGGGTACTCATTGTGGGACAATACAAATATAGTTTGGAAGAAAATATCAGTTGGGATAGGTGCGGAATAAATCGGAAAATTTGTACTTTCTGAAAGCTTAAACATGTTAAAAAATAGTTATAGATGTATGATCTTATCATATTTACCAATAGAATTAAGAATGACCGCTGATGATAAAACCAGTGTATAAACGATCTTCATCTTGCACAATCAGATAAAAAACTGTAGTGATCATGTGATTGGCACGTATTCGGCTTCGTCGTTGGAGCAAATATTTCCTGAGGTTTGTCCTTCGGGACTTACATTTAGAGATTATTGTGTGACGAGCTGCTCTTTAGATTTTATTAGTCAGCTTCGAGGAAAAATATTATTTACCAAACTTTTTGAACCTGATGTCGCAATTTATATAATCATGTGCTCTTCAGGATAGATTAAATTTCACATGAGAACATTTTATCAGAGAAGTTATAAAAATATTCCAGCTCAAATGCTATTTTTAGGTACTTATTTTTAGTAGTATCAAAAATATAATCTAATACTTATGTATGCACTGAAAGATGTAGCGGATGAGTTTAGTTTCAAATGTTGAGAGACTTTCTCGTATTATGAATATATCCAGGTTGCTATTTCGAAAAGATTGTTGTTTATTGATTAAAAAAGGGTTGTTTTTTTTGACAAAATAATTCATTGATGCAAAAAAATTCTATCCTTGTTAGTCTGATGTATATGTTCTAAATTTTCTACAAAAGAAAGAATGTTTTCGCAATAAGAATAAATAAGAAATAAATAAATAAATAAGAAATAATCAATAAGAATTAAAATATTATACTAGGGTTTAGTACACCTTTTCAATGCCAAGAAGGTAATAGATAAGATTGTTTAGCCAGATGTATCGTACACAAATTTCCAAAGTTTGTCCAGTTTCAAAATTTTAAAAAACTTGTTTTTGGATCAGCACAAAATAGGCGTGATATCCAGAATCACCAACGAACATCTCCTAGCATATTGAAAGAACACTATCTCAGCTGCTCTTAACTAAGAAGCCAAAAATAATTGTAATAGACCCCACACAATTTTTCTGCATAAATCTAGGTTATATTTCTGTTGCAATACTAATACTGGGAACCCCCTAAGAACATCCCTTCATCTACAAAAAAAACAGAAACAATTCAAATTTAAAAGCAACATTCTTAACACCTCAAGACACCATTGCATATTATCATATCTGTAGTTGTACTTCGCAACCTTAGAAAACAAACCCCAGGACATGTAATAAATCGCATCACAGCTTCCTTTAACCGAAAAAAATAAACAAATTGAACTTAATAAAAATATTGCCCTAGACACCTTCCTGAGAGACTGATTCGTATACCCATATCCAAAATAATATTAAGCAATTCTGAAATGCAATCGTCAGTACATTTAACGAACTAGAACTATCTCTAGACCAATGATTTTTTGTTATTTTCTGAATACCTAAATCAAAATTTGGCTTCTGCTTGCTGCTATAAAACAATATTTCAATGATACTAACATAACACGTTGTGGGGTTAAGGCTCATGCGCTGATGAATTAGAGCCTTGAGAGAAAGTTAATCTCCTGTTTTTGAGGTCGCTGATTCTGAATCGAGCGTATGCTATAATCCAGCAGGAAACTATTCGTACCTACCTTTCCAAAATTTCTTATTAATACTCAAGTAAACAATTTTTTTACTGAAGCTTGAGATGCAACGACTAAAATATTCGAAAAAGAAGATGCTCTTATCTTCATGGGGTCGATAAATCTAAAGTCGGTGTTGATCATGATTTCATTTTAGAAGGCCACATAATTTCTAAACTATTTAAATTAAATCCTGCTACCTTAATAGAAGCTAAAGATGATATTTAAAAATTAAAAAAGAAGTTTAAAATGATTTGCTCTTCAGGCTCTTTAGGTGACCATGACGATTTGACATTGTCTATATCAGAGTCTGAAAGCCCTCATATTAAGGTCCGGGAAGGTATAAGGCTTATCTCCCCTAGCCAAATAAACGGAACTCCTGGAAAAACAAAGCTTTTTAACTCGAGCAGCGATTCGAGCAAAAATGATTGCTATTTCTGTATAAATTACTTAAGAGGGTTATAACAAATTTTGAAAACTTAGAGACTTAGGATTACCCAAGTACGGTTCAATCTCTAATACCAATTGCTTAAAATTTGTTGTCAGAAGACATGGACACCAAATATTATGATGATTAGGAAAAGTATTTTATAAAGTGCTTTACAGAAAGAAAGGAACTTTGATTGGTACATTTTCATGATATCAGTTTATTTATTAATTAATTGAAGCCACGCATTCATCGGGCAGAAGATTCGAGGTCACATGTTGATTTATCTCAAACAGGTCTGATATTAGTATTTCGTTAAACATCTAACTACGGAAGAAATAAAGATTGATAAGAAACTCTTGAGCCTTGAGTTGATGACGTGATCCTTATTGTAAATCTAAAGTAGATTTGAATCAATTGGCATGATAAGATAATACAAAGAGTGATAACTAGTATTAAATTCATTACCAATTCTTAGAAAATCAGGCACTCAACCTGACGAAAAAAAAATTTAAACAGAAATAATTTTTTAAATTGGTCGGTCTTATCACATTCATCAGTTTATAAAAGCTTCTTTTGGTATTTTGATCTGTAGTCGATTTTAGTAGCTTACTTTTCCAGGCCAACATCTTCGGAAAAAATTTTTTACCTGAATAGAATTTTTGCAAAATAGTTGATAGATTGTGAATTAAAAGACAAATTGCCAAAAAACTGCTTTAATTTTCAACACAATAGTTGAATTTCTAACTGAAAAATTTTATTTCAACTAAAAATGGAGTTAGGATTTAACAGGGCTTTCTGCTCATCATATCGCGTTAATCAACCGAAAATTTAAAATTCTGCTTCGTAAAAAGCAGTTTCAGTGCTTAAAAGAAAAATTGTGAGTTATATCAGAAAAAGAATGAGACCATTTTGTAGGTTTTCTTAAAGATTTAATGTAGTGTCTGCACTTGTTTACGTCGCACAGCTTAGCCCGAAAATGTAGTCGTTTTATTTGAAAAAGATAATCACCATTACAAAAAAAACTTTAGGTCTCATCAGAAAATCTTCTAAAGTAAGTTTCAAGATCTTGCTCAGATAAATAATTTTTCATTTGAATATTTTTTTCGTTGCTGGCATACAGAGTTTGTTTTTGAGAAATTTTATTTTTATTATTTAAAAATATTTTTTCATATCTGATTCTAAAACGTGCAGATTTAATGAAAACCAACGAAGTCAAATTTAAAAGCAAAAAAACTCCTTCTTATAAGGATGAGAATGTAAAAAAGATTTCAAAAATTATTATCATATTAAATAATAAAGATCTCAATAATTATTTCAAAAAATAAATAATTTTGCTCTTAATTTTTTTAAATCATACGTGTCGCTTTCTCCAAATTTTTATTATTATAAACGACTAAACAGACAAAACACAAGGCTTAGAGAAAAAACGGGATTTTATTTTTATAACAATAGGTTGTTTCCAATCAGATATTACATTTCCATAATGAGGTTATATAAGCAAATTTTTATTTTACGTACGTGTATAGAATATGTGTGGAATGTATTGTGGCAATGTTAATTTAACTGTCGAGTTGCCTTCAATTAAGAGAATCATGTTTTACAACTTCAACGTTAAACTCCTCTATCAATGGGTGTTCCAAACCCACTGGAACCTCCTTACTTGCTCTTTCGTCTAATACTGAAACCATTTGGCTTCTTATGTTTATTTTCACACGGACCTGTATTTTTGCAGTAAAATATATCCCACTAAGACTACTATCACTTTCCAATAATGCCAGAGCGTCACCATTAGATTTTGTTAACACAATTGTTTCTGTGTGGGGCATTTCTTTATTAAAAATTGTTGTTAAATGCCGCACATCTGCCAGTTGATGATCAAAGGTAAATCTACGGAATTCAAATCGCCGAAGAGGATTGCATTTGGGAATGAGCCGAATAAGTCCAAGTTGTCCAAGTCCATAACCAAGTACTAAAGGCTGGCGCTCAGTAGGCGAATGAAGTACGCGACGAGAGGAAGAAGAAGGTGAGCAATGACCTAGGCGTAGTTCAGTAGAGCTGCATTCGGACTGTATACTTAATTCTGCAAGAAGAAATGAAATATTAATTCCTTGGAAAGAACTTACCTATCTAACTTATATCAAAGTTCAAGTTCGAATGAACTGTAAGCACATTTAATTTCTTAGAGCATAATTTAAACAATCTCTTAAAGAAAACCAGGGTTTTTTCTAGGAGAGAGCTCGCTGTCGCTGACGATGCATAGGAGAAAGATGCGTTCTCTCGTTGAACACAGCTATTTATGAGCTGCCCTCATTCTTGACTCGGTGCGGCCCCACTCTCGTGCAGTTATCCTAACTTTGACATGTCGATTTACTGCGCTTGCGCTAGGAAGCTCAAGAGGAACACGGCGCGACAACCTTTTACTATCGCAATATTAAGCAGCGCCGTCTTTCTCTTACGCATTGCAGGCGCAAGCGCAGTACCACTATATACCAAAGTTGGAGTCACTGCTCCGGTAATGTATCTTTGAGCGAGTTTCTATTTGCTAGTATATACCAGCAGGATCTTCCCCCACTACTGCACTCATTCTGGACGTGTTCTTATCCACTGGTGGCTCTGCATGTCCCCCTCCCTTTCATTGTTCGGCAAGCATAGAAATCTTCGCCGGGTCTTCCGAAGCCTCCAAGCGTTTCTTGTTACAAACTTTTGTTGGTTTTGGGTATGAAGTGCCAGTACACATCCGCTATGGGCGCCACATTTTTTCGTCCACGATGTGGGGCAAACAAAGTGCTGGTGAATATGTGCATCTTTTCATGGACCGCAGCTTGCACATGCTAATTTTTTGTACCACAATGTTCATATTTTTTAAATAAAAGACAGTAATACAATGTCTCTTATAATCCTGTATATAGGCAAAAGCCTTTTTCAATAATACCATCTATTTGCTGATAGTCTTGGCTAACATATCGGCACGTCGAAATTTGATCATGCGCAGATGGAAATCTACCATCTGCGCATTAGCACAGTTAGGATGATACAATTGTGGGCCACTATTTTATAAAACAAACATTTTGGATTTCCCCTAATTCAGTTCAGATTAAATTGGTACTCTTTGTGGACAAATGCAGATAAAGTTTGGAAAAAATAGCAATTGGTATAGATGAGGAATATATCGGAAAATTTGTCATTGCAGAAACTTAAAAACCTTTTTATAAATAATTATAAATGTATTGCGTAATTATACTGACCAATGGAATTTAGAATAGCCGCTGAAAATAATACCAAGATATGAACGATCTTCATCTTTTCTAATTAGAGAAAAAACTGTGGTTAGAAGCGTCACTAACATGTAATCTATTTCGCCGTTAGAGCAAATATTGCGTCAAGCTTGTCCTTGTGAAAATTGCATCAGAACTGATTGTTTTCCGAGATTATGTTCAGGCTTCATTAGTTAGATTCAAGAAAAAATATGATATACCAAGTTTCTTAAAACTTATATCACAATTTATGTAACCTTGTACGTTTGAGAGAAAGCTGTAGTTTGCATGATAAATTATACATAGCCTACTCTAACGACGGAATACATTCATTCTGTTAGATAAATTTTTCGTAATTGTCACATTTTATTTGTAATGTAATTTATTACCAAATTTTGATACATCAATTAAATTTCGGGTTTAACATAAAAATTTTGATATAGGCTGTTCTTGAGGAATTGAGCACTTTTGAAAAGAATATCTTAAAAATAAAAATTGCAATCTATCTTTTTTTATAGAGAATCATAGATAAACGTTTATTTTTCGGCCTGTAGGCCTTAAAAAATGTTTTGCTTACACTTTTATTTTTTACAGTATTTTCTTATAACTAGCTCTTAAAAACTGACATCAAACAACATCTTATCTCTAAGACATTTCATTCTTATAGTCGTACCTTCTTCGACACAAAACCATGAATTCTGAAAATATTCGTGATCAAATATTATTTAAGGTGTACTTGAATTATGAATATCCTGGACATTGTTTCCAAAAGTTGGTGGTTCATTTCTTAAATATCTTCTTTTAGATAGCGTTATGCGCACCAAAAGTTCTTTAACAGATTTTTCATTGTTTTTAAACTCAAGATAAATGTTTCCCAGAGTATACTTTTTGACCACTATTAACCGTTCAAAAATTACAGCATTATAAGAAAAATTTAGATTCAACTACAATTGCACAAATAATTCTAAATTAAAAATAATCATCTTAGGCACCTTTCCAAGCCGGTAGGTCTGCAATAGTAGTAACCAACATTCCAAAAGAACTCCCATATCACATTTTGCTACCCCTCTCTTCACTGCCTCTATCTAAACCAGTTTAAACAATTCGAAATTAAAACAATCAGCAGAAACATTCTACCCAGACTCTAGTGATTACCCCCATCGCCACTGTAATATCTGGATATCTGTCTTTCCGTACACAAATTTATTGAGATATTAATCAAAGAATAATGCTTCCAAATGTAAAACTGCGTACCTACAAGATATCATGTACTTTTCACAGATTTAATAAAACTCACTGATGAGGGCCGCCATTGTGTGCCAAAACGTTTAAAACAACTTAATAAGTTTTAATTCAACTGGCCCTAAGGCCAACAACTTACATCAATAATTTCTACAAAAAAATATCTAGACACCCTAAAAAATTGTCCCTAGCACATATAAAGTACCCTGTCTTAGCTGACTTCTCCTTAAAATTCTAAACAAAATTTATGATTCAAAGCATCATTTCTAGACAACTTTCAGAGACTCTTGTTCATATCCTTACCCAGATAATAACATTTTAAATGCCTGGTTCATTTAACAAACTTCTTGTCTAGCGTAATCAACTGAAACTGCCAAAAGATTTTAAATTAAAATAATCACCCTGAAAACCCTTTTGAAGCACTAGTTGATGACGCTCTCTTCTTAGTAATATTTGAAATTTCCCAAGACTACTGTTAGCATATTTAGGAAATATCCTTTTAGCTGCCGTCAAGTAAATCTACAAAGAAACTCAAAATTTTAAAAACATCATCCGAGGCACCTCATCAAGAATTTGATTATATCATGAAAGCCACCACCATATTCAAAGGATACCAGGAAATAATTACAGCACAAGAACTAAAAATTTGGGTTCAGGACGTGTTAGCATCTGTGTTGAAAACAAAAGGACAAGCGCGGTTTCCGAAAGTGAATCCCGAAAGGATGTTCTTTTTATAATGTTATTCTGAACACATCGTTTTATTTAAAGCTAAGAAATAATCAACGTAAAAATAATTAAAAAATGATGGGTGGAGTTAATAATAGTCCAGGTGTTCAAAATACAGGTTCCTCGAGGAATTTGAGTTTATAACTGAAATTTAAGATACCCTCGTGGGCTTTCGTAGGTCGCGTCATCTTAAGAATAAAATCCGGTAGTACAAAGGGTATAAGTTGATGACCAATTTGTCTTTATATAAATAATCCCTTTCTCCATTCCAAAGAATGAATAAATTTGTTGAGGAAAGTTATTAATAATAACGAACTTTGCAAGCGTTTGGCTTGTGAATTCGCCTTTATGCTGTTATTTTCAAGTGCGCTCTAAACGAACCCATTTGAATCTCTTCTTGGTTAATGGTTCATGCTTTTAGTTTGTCAAACCTTTTTTTGTTTAAAATTAGATAATTTTGTCATAAACTGTGTTATTGTTTTAACTGAAAATTAAAATCGCACATGTTTGCTTCAAAATTTATCTTCTTGAGCTGAGAATTAAAATATTTTGCTAAATATTCCGATATTTTAGGGACCGTACATAAATTACGTAACAACTCAAAAGGTGGGAGGGGTCGAGAGATTTTCTTAGGGAGGAGGGGGGTCTTTCATTCATGGACGTAATTTTCGGAAATTCGTAAATGAAACAAATAAATTACGTTAAGTGCACAGAAATTTATTATGAATTTAACTTTATGCGCCAAAGAAACCTGTTGAGCTAAAAATGAACCTAGCTAACAACTATTTTGAAATAGTCAGGGAATTTTATTCTTCTTGCAAGAGTCAGAATATTCCTATAACTGTCAAGGAGAATAAATTTGTAATTTTTCAACTTTTATTTAAAATTGTTTCATTCCATTTATATAAAATTTTTGGTAAAAAAATTACAAGGATAAGGATCTGGTCTTTAATTATTAATTGTCAGGGAAAACTATTTAACTGGTTTTTTTTAATTCAACGGTTTCGTAGAAAATTAACTTGTTTAAAATTCATATATCAGCGTTGATATATTTATATATTCAGATATATAATTAGAAACTGCATCTTTCTTAGGTAAAACTGCAACTGTTCGGTTGAAAAGTTAAAACTTTTATTAAAAATTCATCCTTTTCGGTAAACATTTCAACTGTTTTGTTTAAAATTTAAGTATCTGTGTAAAAATTTACTGTTTTTTTTTTTAACTCAGACTTTGATGTTGAAAAGTAAAATAAAATTTTTATTTTGGATATTAATATTCAACTATTTTTTTGAAAATTTGTGTTTTTATTTATAAAATTAATCTCTTTTACTAGAAACTGTATCTTTCTTGAATAAAAATGCAACTTTTTAGTTAAAAATTCAAAAATTTGGGCGAAAAGTCATCGTTTCCGGTTGAAATTAAACAATTTTTTTTTAAATTGCGTGTTTTAAATTCTTATTTTAGTTTTGAAAAGTCAACTGAAATCTTTTTTAGGTGAAAATTCATCTTTTTCTTTTGAATTTGGTCTTTTTTATTTCACAATCAATCTTTGTTAGTAGAAATTTCATCTTTCTAGAATAAAAACGCAACACTTTAAGCAAATATTCAACAACTCTGTCAAAGATTTCTCCCTTTTGGTTGAAAATTTGTATTTCCAAGTTGAAAATTACAGTGTATTTATTGCAAATTTACTTTTTGTTTAAAACTCATATTTTAATGTTGAAAAGTAAAACTAAATCCTTTTTTTGTATAAAAATGTAATTGCATTTTTCTTAAATTTTTCTTTTCGATATAAAAATGTGAATGTTTTAGTAGAAATGTACTTTTTTCGATAGAAATGTAATCTTTTTCGTTAAAAAATGTTCTGCATTGTGAAAAATTTAGCTTTTCTATTTTTTGTAAAGAACTTCTTTGGTTGTAAAAAAATATTTTGTTAAAATTTATTTATTTTTTAATATAAAATTCACCTTTTGGGTTAAAAATTCAGCTATTTGGTCAAAAATTCATATTTTTAGTTAAGAATTAATCACCATGTTAAAAAATTAATTTCTTTAGCTAAAATTTCGTTTATTTTTCGTAAGAAATTAATTTTATTCTCTGAACCTGCAAATATTCTATTTTTGCTTGAAAATTTATATTTTTAGTTCTTCTTTCTTTATTCATAATGTGTCTCCTAAGGGTTTACATGACTTCCATTCCATACCACTTACATTATAAACAGAAAGAAAATTTCTACCTTAATATTTACCAATATTTACAACTATTTACATAATGTCTTATATCTATCTAG